>VZUI01078677.1:0-60679 GCA_013401135.1 Cettia cetti
ATAGATAGATAGATAGATAGATAGATAGATAGATAGATAGATAGATAGATAGATAGATAGATAGATAGATAGATAATAAATAGATAACCCTCCCTGGTTTCTGCTCTGCAGTCCCAGTTCACCATCCTGCAATTAGCAGGTGAAGCCTCCACTGGTACTATCTGTCAATCCCAATAATTGCCTTCCCTGCCACCTACTGCAAGACTGAGTCCTAAAAAACCATCACTCCAGTGCCTCAGATGCAGCCCCTGAGTTACCCAGCCCCTGAGTTATCCACCTTATCCCAAAGGCATTTGGTTTGCCAGATAGGGTCCCTGATTCTTTCCTGCTGAGTACCAAGTGTTATGAGCTGTGCATGCTGCAGGATAAATAAAAGATTTAATAGCCTCTTACTCCAAGGATAGATGTCTTTCCACTTTAGTCTGTTTTTTCAATTTTATAGACCAAAACCAACTGCAGGGGATTTATTCTTAGGCCACAATTTGCTTGAGGCTGTAAGAAGATACCAGGGAGGTCTCACTGGCTGTCCAGCCTGCTCGTGTACTTTTCTCTGCGTGTTACATCCACTTTTGAAGCACTGCTGAGGAGTGCTGGATGCACACCTGACCTGATCCAAACTGCTCTCTGGATTCTGCTGTCTGGCATAGCAACAAAAAGCTGGAAAACTAACCAGTGTGGACATCTTGGAGATCTACATAAAGTGCTGAAAAAAAATGACAGCTGTGGGAAATGTAATAATAAATAATCCCAAATCGTGTGCCTTATCTCACATGACAGTATTAGTGCATTTGCAAACCAGGCTGGAAATAACAACTATTGAGGCAACCTCATGGAAGTGCAATGTGCTTCCCATGGCTTTAATTTCTTTTTCAGGAGCAAGGATTAACGAATTCAGCAGCAAACCCAGACCCCGCGTTCAGCAAAACTTCCACGAGCAGCTTAAGGAGTGATTGATGGGTAATTTTCCAGATCTCAACAATAATAAGAACAGCAGCAAACACGAAAGGGGTGCAGCAGCATTTTTGTGGAGCAGCGTTGGGTGGCTCAGCGTGCCATTGTGCCGATTGTCCCGCGAGTCCCTTTAATCAATGGAGCCCTTTGGAATCAAATGCAGGTATTTACTCGAACCCAGCACGCAGCCCGGTGTTTGTCTAGCTCCCAGTCTGCCTGTGTCAGCTAATGCTGTGTTTGGAAGAGGTTTCTGACTCTGACAAAGAAATGGATAACCAGACATTTCCTCATCGTGCCATCTGAAAATGTGGGAGAGAGCGGCAGCCGGGAGTGAGGGGAGCGGCTCTGTGGGATCAATAAAATGGAGCTGGCCTCTGAATCCCAGCGAATAAACAAAGCTGGGATCCCGGGGCAGCCCGCAGGTTGTCAGCAGGGTAAAGAAGAGAAGACAGGCTGATGATTTTCGGCGCTTGGCTCCAGGTCTGCTTTTCACTCCTGGCGCCTGTGGCAACGGCACCAGACGAGGAGGTCAGGACAGGGACCGGCTCTTAAAATAATGACTGAGACTCTCAAGGCTCCTCTCTTCACACAGAGGGATGAATGTCTGCCCTCTCCAAGGTCGGATCCTAAGGGACAGAGCCCCAGTTCCAGAGCCACACAGCTGAGGAAATGCCTGATCCAGCCTCAGCAGATCAGCTTCATGTGACACACTGCACCAGTGCCCCGTGTCCCTGCCCAGGGAAGCAGAGATAAAGCCCAGCCACAGTTCCTGACATCGATTAGCCCAGCATTACCATGTAATGATGGTTATTATTGCCTGGTGCCTGATAAGGACAGGATCCCATTGCACTTTTGAGGCATTTTTGGACTCTGCTACAAGCAGACAATTTGTAAAATAAAGTTTCAAAAAATAAAAAAGAGCATCCCTTAAACCTCCTAAGTGAAATCAAATTGGGGTGAAACCCTGCCTCATCCCAACAGTTGTCACTTGGTTTTTAAACTCTGCATTAAGCCAGCATTTCAGCAAGTTGGGAGAGTGATTTGAACCCGGAATCAGAGGCTATGAAATCCTTTGTATTTGTACAGCCTCTGCCAAAAGTGCTTTATTAGCAGGTCACAAAGTCTCATAGGCTGGAATTTCTGCAGTAAATTGCATTCAGGCTGAGCTCACAAATCATTAGCCATGCAATCTTGTTTATCCTGCTAGGACTTGGAGTTTGTCCTGTTACAAAATCAAAGCAGCAAGGTTGAATGGTTCCAAGTGAAAAGCCAGATGAGTGAACAGGATTCTCTGAGGAGGGAGGAGGGGGCTGGAGGGATGGTGCAAACACGGCTGGGAGGCAGCACGTGAAGGGTCCTGTGGAGGAGAGATCCCCCTGAGCAGCCAGAGAAGCACACCAGTGTTACTGGGGGCCCTGCACTGTTGTTTGTTCTGCAGCACACTGGGGAGTTTGCTGTGGACACCAGCAGCCCCTGAAAGACCTTACCAAACAGATCTTACCAAACAGATCTTACCAAATACCCATCTTTTGAGAAATACAAAAGTATTCATCTGTCAGTGATGAATCATCCCAAGTGCAGTTTTTGCATTGGTACACACAGGACAGACAGCAAGTCATGCATGGCAGCATTTTTTGTAAGCATTTGCTTCACTGGGAGTACCTCAAGAAATAAAACCAGATAATGATCCTGCTTATGCAGCTAAACAGTTGGTCACATTTTTAATGAATTGAGGTGTTTGCCATACATTCCTTGTAAATACCAATAAAACAGCAGTTTTTGTTCTTCCACTAATGCACGTGATTAGGACATGTACAAAAAGTTCCCTGGGAAATGTCAGCACGCTCCAGTTTTGGGGAGCTCTGCCTGGTGGGTGCAAGCACAGAGAACTGGTTTATGGGGATGGTGACTGCATTAGCAAAAGCTCCTTAATTAATATTATTTACAAGACAAAGAGATATTCTATATTTTTCTTTCCATGTGACAAGTCACCAGACTTTGCTCTGCAGGGCTGAGGGGTGACCACAGCCTGCACAACTTGCCCATGACCTGACCCTGCAGCTCATGGGCTCTGCCCAGGGCCCTCTGGGGCTGTGTGATCCAGCCCAAGAGCAGGATCCACACAAGGAGGGGTCCTTAGAATCAGGCAAGGCAGATTGGAAGAGATGAGGAGAAAAGGATAAGGTCCCAAAAAAGCTTTTTTGCCTCCTGATGGTCCCTGTGATGGGCAGTGGCCAGACAAAGCTTCCTTGGGTCTGGGTCAAACTTTAAAAAATAAAAAGCTTTAGAGAAGCTTTTGCTTCTCCAAAACAGCTTCTATCATTTACTGTCCAACATTTCATTGCCAGTTTTTTGGGGAAGTTGAAGGTTCCACCAGGAGCACTTCATTCTCCATACCCTCCACTTCACCCTCTGCAGCACAGGGCTTAACTTTGGCCACTTCATCATTCAGTGCCAAAGTCCAGCCTCTGGGCTTGTTGAGAGCACAAAACAGAACTCCAGTAACTATCAGAACCCAATACTCCTGGAGTATGTGAGACAGAACTGCTCTCTGCACCAGTCACCTGCTAAAGTCCAATAACATTCTCCAGTTTAAAGCTTTTTTTTTTTTGTAGCTGCTTTTCCTGTGAGCAGCATTGAGATCCTGGCAGCCCATCAGCCACCACAGATCACAAAGCACCCAATTTGCAAACAATTCAGAGGCTAAATTGTACTTGCTGCTCTTCAGCAAACTCCTCAGCCTATCAGCTGGATCTGGAAAGCATATTTGGCTCGGGAGAGAGCAATGAGGAGGACTGAAGGTTGATTTGGAGCATAGTTTTAGTCACAAAAGTAATTTTTCCCCTTCCAAGACAATGTTTTATAAGCTCAGGCTAACTTTGCAGAACCCAGAAAATCACCAAGGCGACGCTAAATGTCAAGCCTGGCTAAAAGCAAGCGAGGCTCTGCAGCACTGCACACGTGAGCAGGGCTGTGCCACCTCTGCAGCCTGGGAGCAGGGAAAGCTTCCCCTCCTGCTCAGGAATGGCACACAGCACGCTCTGCCCTCAACAATCAATGGTCAGGAGTGGCATGGTGCTGTCCCTGGATCCCTGCAGCTGGCAGAGGGTCAGCCAGGGCCTTCAGGTGCCAAGTGTCATCAGGAAACTGTTCCATCTCCTATGGAAACTCAAAAGTTTTCAGTGGGTATTGGCATTCCCAGAATAAAAAAACCCCTTTGCCTCTTCCCATTTGATAGAATATTGTTTCTGTTACATTGGCATTCCCTTCCCTGAGTGCCTGGGAAAGGCTTTGCATTTATATGAGCTCACTCAGGAACTTATTTTGTGGTACCCTCCAAGTTCAGTACACCAATATGTAGTCTGATTTTACAGCAATTGTACTAAAATGACAGATTTTATTTATTTTATAATGTCAGACCATACCCTTTGGATTCTGTCTGCTTGAGTGGCAAATATACTGGGAATAAGTGAATGCCACGAGCAAGTATTGTCATGCTTCCCTCATGGGCTCCCAGGTGTATTTTCAGCTTTTCTCTATTATGTTATACAAATACCCATTGAGGAAGGGGAGTTGCACATCACTTTTGAGGCTCATTACTAAAAATGGATTATATTTCCCTTTTCATTTTTCCCTTTTCATTTTTCAAACCCATCTGCCTCTTTGAAGGAGCCTGTGGAGGGGATCACCCTTTGCTGAGGGAAATTACAGTCAGAACCACTTTTAGAGGACTGTCAAAAGTGATCAGGCCTCAATTCTGCTGCTTGATATAATCAGTCCAAGGGCTGGCATGGAAAGAGACAATCTCTGAATAAACAGTTGTGGGGGCAAGGCTGACATTTTAGCCCAGCAGCTCCAAAAAAAATAAAAGCACAACCTCTCTTCTCCTCTGGCAATGGTGCCACATCTCTCCTGCCTCCCTCGTGAGCCCAGCCCTGCACACATCCCATCAATCCTGCCATCAGGGTCTGCACCACGGAGCAGGAGCAGGGAGAACCCGCATAAAATCATATTCTAACACCAGAAGAGGGAAAAAGAATCAATATTACAGGCCAGCTGGTATTAGGGAAAGGATGGGAAAGCAGGAGCAATTGCCAGTTCTCTGATGCACTGCAGCACTGAATCGTGGCAGCCACTGCACAACCTGGCTTTCTGCTCCAGAAAGAACAAGCAGCACCAAGCACTGCAGGTGAAGACACTTTCTAACTACTGCTTCCCAGGGAAATGACTCTCTGAGGGGTTTAAAACACAAAGGCATTGCAAGGACACCCACGGGGAAAAGCTGCAGTCAGAGGGAGGTGGAGGCTGTGGATTTCCTGCTCCATCCTGCCCCAGCTCTCTGGGAGCAGTGGGGGCATCTCAGGCAGCAGAAAGGGCTGGTGAGGATTGGGAAAGGCAGGGGGAAGAGCAGCCACGTGTGTGCAGGAACCATAAACAGGAGCAGTGGGGCCTGGAGAAAGAGCCAAAGGTGTCCATGAAATCCCACAGGGATGATTGGCATCGGTTCTTGGATGTGAGAGTGGGAGCATCCCCAGATCCCAGAGCTGCTGGAGCCAGGGAGGGGCAGCCAAGCATTCTGCTACCAGCAGAAGGGCTGCAGCCACACCTGCAGGAATAAACAATTCCTGAAACTCGGGAATTCCTGGACACAGAGCATTGAGACGGGCTGGGATGGACCCCACACCCCAGACCAGGGCTAATTCAGCTTCGTGGCTTTGCTCTCACACACAGAGGGGGAGCAGCAGGGCAGCAGCCAGGCCCAGCTGGGCTCAGGGATGTGTGGCTGGCTCTGCCCACCCAGCACATCCCAATCCTGATCCCAATCCCGATCCCGATCCCGCAGGGCCAGCGCCGCACGGAGCCTCAGCTGCCAAGCCCCGCTGCCAGAGGCTATTCTGGGAGCTGGAACAAAAGAGAATATCCTCTTGCCACCCAAATAAAGCCCCCTGCAGTTGTTCAGGAAGGTTTTCCAGCTGAGGAAAGGTTATGTTGTCCGTGCACCTGCTGCCGTTTCCCCAAAACACGGAAAACATTTTTGGGGTGTCACCAGTGAATTCCGTACCTGGAATGAAATCCTTGAGAAACAACTGAGTTTCACAGACTGATCTGCACAACAACAGTGTCTGTGCCACCTACCCCAAACCTGCTGCTGCCTGCAGATTTGTGTGGTTAAAGGAGGTTTATTGTTAAATTACAGCTAAAATTCAGGTCTGGCTGGTGAAGATGGGTGAGGAAAGGGTCTGGGAACAAACGCTGCAGTGCCTCTGGCTTGGCTCTGTGCTGAGTGTGTGTTTCTGGAGAAAACAGCCAGAAAAGCTACCTTTTTCCCTGCATTTCCACAAATTCCACATGTTTTGGCAGCTTACCTCTAATCTGGGAACAGCCAGCCAGGAGGGGAAATATATTGGGCTGTTTTCTGCCCCCTCTGCCTTCAGAGGCTTTTGGGATTTTGGTTTTGAGACTTTTGCCCTGCCCTGCCGAGGTGCAGAAGCACTGTGTGCTGAAAGGTGGGTTCTTGAGTGTCTGTTAAGGCAGTTTGTGGCCTTTGTGACAAAGTTAATGCCATGGCTGTTAGGTAGAATAAAATATTGATTTGTCTGTGTTTTGAAAATGACTTGAGACCGTGATATGGTTCTGCCTTAAAGCAAAAATCCTGCCTGCATTTCATCATTCTAGAAAGGGGGGGACACAGAGATTCCTGCAGAGATTATTGTATTTGTGAGACTGGGGTTTTTTTTTTTCCTCTCTGCACATGAACAGCCCATGTGAGACTAAGTACTTTCCATGTGACTAACTCATTCCCATGCTTGCTGTGTAACAGGGCATTTAAAGCATCAACAGGCAAGGTCAGAGCCTGTTTGTTGATGCTAATGTGAGAACAAGCACTGCAGAAGAAATCAGGATTATGAAAGTACATGTGTGTTGCCCCCAAGACTGTTCCTTCCTGAGGAACAGCCTGGGATTGCTGGGGGCTCTCTTCCCTCTGTCCCTCTGTGTGTGGGACAGACAGAGCCCCTCTGGAGCTGGAGGGAAGGATCTGGGATCAGCTGCTGGGCTGGTGTGAGGTGCAGGCCACATCCTGCTGCCCTGAGCTGCTCTTATCTGTCCTGCCCTGTTGATGGGGCCCAGTATCTCCAGGAAACAGGAAGATTCTCACTCTGGCACCTCAGCATTTAGGGGTGTGATCATTTAGATCTGGATTTTGTCAGGTCTTCCCTCTCCCCATCCAGCTCTGTGCTCAGGACAGCAGGAGCTGGGCAGTCCCTTGGTGATAAGAGCAGCAATGAACTGTTCGTGTCCTGTCTCCAGCCAAGACCTGAATATATCTTCATTTTGGGTTGTTTTGGTTTTTTTTAAAGTTTCCTGTGTTTATAATGGTGGTTGAAAAGAGCAGAGGAGCAGGTAAGTGTGTGGATTTCACAGGTATGAATTTTTTGAGTAGGCATTGCATTTTTAATCCAAACTTGGCCCATTTCAGTGGAAAATCTCATTTTGCTACTGGAGGAAAGTGGGAACAATGCCCCAGGGGTGGGTCTGCCAATAATTTCTGCAGTGTAGGAAGATGTATCAAAGCCTGGCTCCATCACCAGCCCCTTCCACACCTATCCCAGGGCTGCCTCACAGACCCAAGACATTCTGGTCCATCCAGGGCTTTTTGGTTGGGATTCTGTTTTTAATCACTGCTGGAACACCTTTCTGATTTGTTTTTTAACCTCAGAACTGTACAGAAAGTGACAGTGCAGTAATTATTTCAGAGCGTTTATCACTGACACAGCTCTGGGCTGCTGCAGCTTGAACAGCCCTGGGGTGAGGTCCTGCCACCTCCAGTTTTGGAGGACAAATGTGTGAATGGGCAGACAGCAGGGAGAGAACATTTATTGATCCTCCACTGGAAGTATAAAGGGGCTTCTGCAGCATTGCTGCCAGTGGCAGGCTGATTGTGCTGATTAAAACAAAGCAAAACGAAGAGGAACTGATCAAATATCCCCCAGCAAGGAGTGATGAAAGGGCTCAAAGCCCATGCAATGGAGATGCTGGTCTGCAGCATTTCTAGTGTTTGATTAATCACTGGCATAAGCTTGCAATTAACACTAATGAGATGTAGCACTGAAATCCTTGAAAACTGCTCAAATCAACTTTCAGCTTCTTTCTGATCCATGATTTCCACTGCAAGCAAAATCCATTTTCTCTCCAGCTGCTGGTGGTGCACAGCCAGTGCCTCCACAACACACTCCCAGGCGTTCAGCAGCAACTGCATTTTGCTGCAGAGGCAGCAACATCCAGCCCTGGATATTGACATCCTGAGAGATGGGAAGGGACAGATACCCAGCCTTCAGAGTCACCAGGGCACCAGCACGGCTTCCACACACTCCCTGGCTCTGCCAGCCAGTTTGATCACTGGGCTAAAAGGTCAGGAAGTCATTTTCCTCTGACTTTAGAATTCCTCAGCCACTTTCTTCCATCTCAGTGCATCTAAAATCCTGGGAATGGAGCGTTGGCTGCCTTTAACCCCTTGTGTGTTTGGCTCTGTGTAATTCCTACAAAAACACTTTAAACCTGAATGAGTGTCCCCAGCCTCAAGTGGCACTGGCAAGCCTGACTGCCATGCCTTTTGCTTTTGTCCTGCTGCAGGATCAGCTCTGGAGCTGAGCAGGAAATCTGTGGGCTTGGTTTATTCACGGGGTGCTTTCTGAGTTATGAGAGGGATTTGTCTCTCCTGGCTTGGGAAGTAAAACTGAGCTGAGGGGGGTAAGGTACAGGACAGAGAAGGAACTGGATGTGAAATTAAGAAATGCTGTCACCCTTGAACACAGTGTCTGCAGCCAGGGGAAGGTGAGGTTACTTGGCAAGCAAAGAGCAAAATGAATGGCGGTTGAGAGGCAGTGTTTTGATAGGCACTAATTATTAAACTGTAATTAGCACAAGGATGCGGTGATCTGTTCAAACACCAGCTAAGCAAACAGGTAGAGGTTAAAGACAAAAGGAACTGCAGAGGCTGAGGAGGCAGCCCACAGGCAGTGCCTTTAGGACACCACACTTTGGACCTGTGTCCTGTGATCTGATACCACAGGGGGAAAACACAGCCAGGAGGGTTTGGAGAGCCACGGGGCAGAGCTGCATCCGTGGGAGACATCCCAGAGGGGCCAGGATGAGCAGCCAGGGGGCAACTGGGGCTGCAGGACAGGCCTGGGTGGGCATCCAAGGGACCCCAGGCTCTGCTGGACCCAGACCCCTGTAGGCTTTGGAGGCAAGGCTGGGATGCAGGGCAGGGATGTGGTTGGGGTCAGGGGCCTCAGAGATGCCCAGCCCAGAGAGAGCTGCAGCAGGAAAGCAGCACCTACAGCCCAGGGACCTCTGAAAATCAGCAGAAAAAGGTTTAAAACTGCTCCCTGCACTTAAATGGCAGTTTCAATCATGTTTATCTGTTAGTGAGACATCTGAAAACCTAGGCCTGTTAGGAGCAAACTATGCTTACAAATATTGTCCTGTTGGAAAGCCTCATCTTCCCTCTGCAACAAAAATATTCTGAAAACCCTCCAAGGACTGAGAGGGACCTGGAAACTTTTCCTTCTGCCTTGAGGATGTAGCCAGCCTGTCATTGAATCTAAAAATAGCCTTCAGAGTATTGATTAACCTGTCTGAAGGAAGCAACAATGAATTAGAGAGGAAAAATGAAACCAAGCAAAGCCTTAGAGTGTGTTTGACAGCAAAATCTGGGTTAGGAGTAGCAGAACATTCTTTATTACCAGAGAGTGGCTGTTGCTTTGTAAAGATATTTTTAATTATTCTCAGCCAGCAACTGTACCCATAGAAATCCACTCAGCCTGAGAGAAAGACTTCTTCTAAGAGGGTAATTTATCTCTTCAATGATTTGCTCCTGGCTAATATTTTGTTTGTGTCCTTTTTAATTTTCTTAAACACAGGATGGTTCTCCAGTCTGTGGTCTGGAGACTCTTGGCTATTTGTGTAGATTTAAGCATATGAAAGTCGTAAAGATTACCAAGAAGAGGAAGGATCCCTACCCCCTTCTGTCTCATGGAGGGAACAGATCCAGCTACACACAAAAAAACTCCAACCAAAAAAACCCCCCAAAAAACCAAAAAGCCAACCAACCAACAAACAAACAAACAAAAACCAACCCCCCCCCCCAAAAAAAACCTCCCCCAAAACACCAAAATAAATACTGCAAAATCCAACTGAGTACTTGGGGAGAAAAACCATGACAATGCTTAAAAATAGGAAAAATAAGATCTTTCTGCAAGATTTGATATTAGATCATTAATTAACCTTTTTCTAACCCTGAGAGAACCAACAAAGGGCAAACCACCCCTCTTAATATCACAGTTTCATTGGAGATCACAGCAAACACAGAACCACATTGGAACATGCAAAAATGTAGCACCAAGCGTGGATTCCTTGGCAAACATTCCTGTGTGAGCAGGAGAAATCCAGTTACAATGGGCAGATCCCAATGATCACATCAACTTGGGGATAACTCTTCCTCCTGTGCCCCAAAATCTGCAGTAAACCAACAATCAGGGTGTGCAAACAGCACGTGGTGCTGAGCTCTGTGGTGCTGACCTTTCCCGTGGTGAGCCATCCCATCTGCCCTCACCAGGGAAGATAATTGCTAGATTAGATTAATGCTCCCATATTAGATTGCAAATCTCAGGGAAAGCTTTTTTCCCAGTCCTGTGGCTGCAGGAGGATGGACTGGGAAAAGCTGAGGAGGGAGAGGGAAGGGATGGATGGCTCCAAAGGCTGTTAAAGGGTAAATAATGTCATCAGGGAGGTGCAGATTCACCTCCTTATCTCCAAACACCTTCACAGGCTTGGCTGAGCCAAGGACTCCGACTGGAGCCAGTTGACTGAAAGGTCAACAAGCAAAATGCAGAGTCTGGAGAAAGAAAAGGTTCACAAGGGGGAAACAATTCTGTGAAAGGTCTGAAAACAACCCCCAAAAAATCTCCCTGGGCCAGAACAGACCTGTGACATGGAAACAGGGCAGTAATGGAGACCTTTCAAAGCCAGGCAGGAGCAGAAAGGACCAAAGCAGCCCTGGGAAAGCTGCCTGTGGATGGGCCCTGGGCACAGGCAGCACTGCCAGGGCACCAAGTGCCTTCTCAGACAGGTTGTTTTGGTAAAAAATGCCTGGAGACTTCTTAAAAGCGAAACTGCACTTTTTTAGAGAGTTTGGGCCACTTTTGGCTACTGCCACAGCAGGTCCCTGGGTAGGTCTGTGAGGAGGAAAAGTGCTAGCAGCACAAGCCCAAGCCTCCCTCCAAATCTAAATTCAGCCTAGCCAGAAAGTTGGGATGCAAGTCCCTGCTCAAGCAAATGTCTTTTTTTTTCTGAAATTGCACAAAGTCTGCCACCCCTCAGTGTGAATCCTTCTGGGCACAGGGAGGTGTTCCAAATATCCTCACTCCCACTCCCTCCCCACCAGCCCTTGCTCTGGTGACACGAGACAGACACACCGACTGTGAGACCTTCCAGAATCCCAAAATATTCCATCCTACCAATTTAGGCTGCTTGTGATCTCGGTGAAGGCTATTCTGGAGAAGCAGCTCTCCTTTCTGGGAAGCACAGCGTGTTTCTGCTGACAGAAGTTGGAGCAGATGCTCTGTGGTTTTAGCTCTGAGGATGTTTTTATTTCCTCTCTTCCTGATGGATGCAGGACTTTAAATGTGCCCAGGTATTTGGGAGACAAGCAGAGTGGAATGGATCCTCTCTGCAGCTTGTTCTTTTCTCTCAGAAATTGTTCATGGTTTAATCCTGGAGGACAAGAGGAGAGGAGGAGCAAAGTTCTGAATGCAGCATCTCTAAAAGAGCAAAAATGCCATGAAGAGAGTGGTCCTGCAGGTGAAACGTTTGCTGTGGAGGGATTGACACCAGCAACTCCAGTGCAACTCCAGTGCAACCCCAGTGCAACTCCAGTGCAATTCCAGTGCAACTCCAGTGCAATTCCAGTGCAACTCCAGTGCAATTCCAGTGCAATTCCAGTGCAATTCCAGTGTCCCCTACAGTAACTGCAGCAGGAAGGTTACAACACTGAGCACAGATTGGACACTGAATGGTAATGTATTAATACAAACTGTGCAATTATTTCTTATTAATACAAACTGTGCAATTATTTCTTTCCTGTTTTTTTAGGAACACATCCTCAGGTGACCCTTGCACCAGCAGCAGGCAAAGAGACCCTCAGGGAGTTCCAGGGGGGGGGTTGTATCTTCATAGACGGGGAAACTGAAGCAACAAGGCTTTAACTGGCTCCAATCAGTGGCAGAAAGATCTCTGGATGTCACTCCAGCCAAGGTTTACCCTTAGGAGTCTTAAAAGGTCTTCCCTAGGTCTTAACAGAGGGAAGCTGTGGCCACAAGAAAGCTGCAGCTGCAACATCAGCAGCGTCACCTCAGATCACCCAGATGCAATTTTTGATTTATGGAAGGAATTCCTCCCTGTGAGGGTGGGGAGGCCCTGGAATAGAATTCCCAGTGAAGCTGTGGCTGCCCCTGAATCCCTGGAAGTGTCCAAGGCCAGGTTGGACAGAGCTTGGAGCCACCTGGGACAGTGAAAAGGCAGGAACTGGATGATCTTTAAGGTCCCTTCCAACCCAAACCATTCCATGAAACCACAGAGGGAGAAGGGAATTTGTTGTAAAACGCTGATGTCTGCCTCACCTCACAGAGCTTGGTGGCAAATTCAGTAAACCCATGTTTTACACTGCAGCTGGAGGGGTTGATCTCTGTCTGCAGGTGGGTGTGAGTTTTGCTCTGTGTGTTTAGGAAAGAGGGGTTAGCCAGCCTTTTTCCAAGTTTTTGTCTGGTTTGTTTTCTTCAAGATGAAGGGGAAAATACACCTGCCAAAGAAATGAACCTGGGTTGTGAATAAATGAACTCGCAGAGGAAGGAAATATTTGTTTAGCTCTTATTCTCATTATGCTACACCTGGCTGCCAGAGCCACTGCAAAATTTCTAACAATCTTACCAGGCTATTTGCATTTAAATCGCTTTTCCTGACATTATGTAAATCCCTCAGCAGAGCTGAAGTTTTCTTTTTCTCTCTGCACTCAGTGGTTTGCTCAGTCCTACCCTGTTCTCCTCTCCCTGCTCCACTGGGTTATAACAGCACCACACGACCCCTCAGCTCTCACAGGTTTGGTCTGAGATGATGGTTTGCAGATTTCTGAGACTTCCACAACAAAAATCACACTACAAATGAATTTGGGTCTAAAAGAGAACACGTGCTTGGGTCCAGTGTTAGCACAAGTCAGAGCTGTTCTCCTAAGGCTGTGCTTCCAAAGGGATTATCCAGTGGTATTTTTATTATTTAAGGATTCTGCTGCCTTGGATTGCAGCAGGAGAGTCCTCTTGCTTGTTGAGAGCTGTGGGGATAATTTCTTAATCCAGAAGTTTTCCTTTTCCCCTCTGTGGGTTTCAGACAGCTGGAAAAGGGGGCTCAGGTTTGCAGGTTTAGCTCAAAGCCACCACTCTGTCCAAGCTTGTGAAATAACCAACAGCAGAGCAGACACTTGATACTGAAATTCTGCAAACCTGGGTTTGAATGGTGGCTGAAATGAGCAGCACAACAGCCACAGGAGCCTGGAAACTGCAAACAGGGCCAGTGCCACTCTGCCTTTTACAGGCTGCCTCTGCAGGCAGGAGGAACTCGAGCAGCAGCAACCAGGGAGACAGGAGAAAACTGGCTCTGCTCCAACTCTGGACCTGGCTGGAGATGCTCCTGACCCTGCCTGCAACCCCAGAGCCCCAGAGCTTTCCTGCTTTGGCTGGAGATGCTCCTGACCCTGCCTGCAGCCCCAGAGCCCCAGGGCTTTCCTGCTTTGGCTGGAGATGCTCCTGTCCCTGTCTCCATCCCCCAGAGCCCCAGGGCTTTCCTGCTTTGGCTGGAGATGCTCCTGTCCCTGCCTCCAGCCCCAGAACCCCAGGGCTTTCCTGCTTCCCTCCCTGTGGTGCCTGTGGAGGTCAGAGCACCCCGGGGCTGCAGCTCAGAGCTTTTGGCACTGACCATGGAGGACTCTGTCACTCCTGACACCCTCAGCTCCCAGAGGAGGGGCTTTGCAGCTCAGCACCATTTGCCACTCTCGGGTTACCCAGAGCATGCCCATGTGTCAGGGGAATTCCCAGCTGGTTCTGGGATGGCCAACAAAGCCCTGGATGGGAGCCAGGCCTCACAGACACTGCCCTGGGGTTATCTGGCTCTTGGGTGGGCATGGGCACCTTGGCTTGGGGAAAAAATAAGTAAATTAGAACCTCACTGTTATATTCTCTAAATGTTGCCATAAATGAAAATAGAACTATCTGGATTTCAGCAGCAGACATCCCTTCAGAGGACATCCCCTGGTCTTTGCCAGCCACACCAGCTGAACATTTTGCAGCCCTCTGGAGCAGTTGCAGTGGATTTTTTGCCCTGCTCTCCAGGTACTGGATATGCTGCAAGGTTTGGTCTCTCGTTTGCCAGGTGCTTGGAGATCATCTGATGAAAGGCTCCACAGAGCCCCAATCTATTATTTCTCAGTCAGAAAAACACATTTGCTGAGCAGGAAGAACAAAAGAATGAGCTGTGGGCCCCCAATAAGCATTCAACACAAGTTAATTTGCTCAGCAGCTGTATTTTGCTGAGACAGATTGCATATTTTCATTGTTAGAATAAAAATGTCCACTGGGCTCAGATCCTCAGATCCCATCTCTGCCTGTTACACTCCCAGTCTAGTCTAGAGAACAAATTCAATTTCTTTCATAAACAAGAGATCCACTCAAATAATTTTCCCTTTGTCCAGGCAGAAATTAATGGAGCCAGAAGAGCACACGAGGCTGCAGAAGACACAGGAGGCTGCAGAATCTTCCCCTCATGGAAAAAAAAAAAAAAATAAATAAAAAAGTGGAAATCTGGCCCCTGGCAGGGCAGGCAGTGTGTGTGAATCATGGCAGCCTGATTCAGAGCAATAAGGACAATAATCCTGAGCTACACCAACTAACCTTCAAGCTTAGTCACAGTTTCACACAGCTAATGAGCAGAGGGAGCAATGAATCCTGGATTTATGGCTCTCTGTTCCCATAGATTTTGCCTGGAGACAACAGCAGCGTTTCCTTGCATCTCTAATGACTTGTCTTGTCTTGAGGTCTTTTTTTCCCCCCCTGTCCTTCTCTACACTGATGAGGGTTTGTTTGTTTGATTGGTTTTTGGTTTTTTTTTAATCTTTATTGAATTTTTAAAAGCCTGCTGGGTAAATTCTTATCATCAACTCCTACAGTAGAAATATAGAGTAACAGGCATGAATTTGCCAAATTTTGCTCCTCGTTGTTTTTCCTCCAGATTCCATTCACACAGAATTATCAGGGCTGGCTGTGCAAGAGAAAATGCTTTCACTCCAAACCCTGCTTCTATTCCTTTGTAAATTACCCAAAGTGACTCCAGTTTTATTTTTAGCCTGGAGGTGAATCATTCAGGAAAATCTGATAAAATCCACTTTACCACTTAAACTCTCAAACCTGAGCAAGTTCTAGCTAACTTTTATGAAGTTTACATGTGATTATTTGAGCTCACAGCATTAAAGGGGACGCAGGTTTATTTTAACTCCCACAAAATGACTTTGGACTTGAAAACCCTGGAGAATCAGGTCTGTAAATATATCCAGAGTTACTTTATGGAGACAAAGTGAGAATTGGGGGGGAAATGTCCCAAATATAGAGGTGGGGTTTATTTGAAGCACAGAAGCAATGAGAAGACAATGCCCATGCCCAGATGTGAGGCACAGTTTCATCCCTGAGATTAAACATTCCTTTTGATCCAGGTAAACCTCCTACCAAGAGGCTGATAGAGCTACAGACCCCATTTCTGTGATATTTTATTTAAAAATAAAAAAAAAAAAAAAAGAGAAAACAAGCTCCATGCTATTGACAGCCAGCATCTGGAGAAGAAAGTTGAGCCAAGGGTGCTCTGCACCCTGGATGTGACCCATGAGACAACTCTGTGCAGCCTCCACCCACGTGTAACATTTATATATAGCCCCAGAATGAACTCTTTTTTATAATCCTGCCACAAGCTGTCAAGCAGGGCAGCCCCAGACTGGATTTTGCTGCTGCTGCTGCTGTAAAAAAAAAAAAAAAAAGGAAGAGTGTGTCTCATTTTATTAAAATACTAGATCATAAAAAATTTAAAATACTGAAGAGTGCTACTTTACATAAAACACTGCCGTGAACTGCCTTCTATTCCCAGCATCCCAAATATGCTGTGATCCCAGAGCAATCCCAGCACAGGGAACTGAAGCTGCTGCTCCAGACACACAAATGGATCCCTTCCACTCCAAGCCTACCTGAGAAACTTAAGCAAAATGTCCAATTTCGGTACAGTTTAACAGCACATCCATCTACCCACAACAGTCTTTCACTCCCCTCAATTCTCAAGCAAGTCTAATTTAATTAACTCTGTTTTCCAAAGGGCCTCAAGGGAATTATGTGCCCTTCAAAAAAAAAAAAAAAAAAAAAAGATCAGTGGGACTGGGCTGGGCTTCACCCCCCCCCCCATCTGTGCTTTTGAAAAGCCTCTTCAAAACTCTCATGTGGGAAAAAGCAGGACCTGCAAATACCTGGGATGCATAAAAGACTTCTCATGGCATTGTTCTTCTGGCTTTTCCATGTTTCAGAGGCAGAGGTTGGAGCTTTTCTTGCCTGCAGGCTCCTGTCCCCCAGGCAGCTGCAGTCCCTTTGTCACCTTCCTATCTTGTCTCTGCCAGCAGCATCATCTCCTTCCCCTGCACTCCAACTAACCACAAATATTTTGACAGAACTGAGATAGGAAGCAATTACACTTTCAGTTTTGCTGGCACGTCTGAGGGGATGGGAACCTCTTGGCCTGACACAGCAGCACAGTGTGCCTGACTTCAGGTTTGAGTTTTCATTCCCATTTCTCCTCCAGTGACTGATATCTTTACAGGAGATCTTTACTGGAGAAAATTCTCTTGGCCTGACCAGAGGATGTGACTGTCACGTGAAACCCTTGGAGCTGAACCCTCAAATGTGAATTTCCAAGGTGTATTGGCCGTGCAGAGCTGGATCCAGAATCCCATCACAGCCTGGCACTGGTAAAGGATAATTTTGGCAGGTTGGGGGCTGATTGTGGAACAGAGAAGAGGAGCTGGCATCCTGATGGGTGTTGAGATAAACAGAAATTCGCTGTGTGGCCTCACAGCAGTCAAGAGTAACCTTTTGGGGTTTATTAACAAGAGCATAGCCAGGCAAAAGATGGGATTGTCCTTCTCTCCTTAGCACTTGGGAGGCTGCAGCTGAGGTGCTTGGGGCATTTTTGGGGCTCCTCAGGAGAGGGAAGTGCTTGGCAAGCAGGAGAGAGTGGAGCAGAGGAGCACTGAGGCCTCAAGGAGCAGGGACACACAATCACTAAAGGGGTTTTAGCACTCCTGAGAAACACTGGGGGTGTTTATTTCAATCCTCTACAACCTAAATAAAAAAAAAACCAGAGCTGTCTCCTCTCAAGAGATGCACAGGAAAGAGAGGAGAGGCACAACCATGAGCTGTTGGACAATTCAGGTGGGATACAGGGAAAAAAAATCCTGAGAGTGTTTGCACTGCTCAGAGACCCTGTCCAAGCTCCATCTTTGGAGATATTCAAAACTTCACCGGGCAAGGCCCTGAGAAAGCTGATCTAACTTTGAAGCTGACCTTGCCTTGAAGAGGAGGTTGGAAAAGGTGACCTTCAGAGGTTCCTTCCAACCTAAATTATTCCGTGATTTTCTGGAAAAAGTTCAGATGCAGAATTGATCTTTGAAGCACTTCTCTGAGAGATTCAGCCAGAAATGCAGCAGCTCCTGGGGGGCTGTGGCAATTCTGGGAAGGTGTCTGGTACCCACAGCTGGAATCTCAGGGGAGCAGCTCATGGGACTGGATGGATGCAAAACAAAAAAACCTGAATGCTGAATCCTATCACCCAGACTGATCCAACTCAATCCAAACAGTGCTCCCTCAGCTCTTCTCTAGTGACAATAGGGGTTTTATTTCTTTCAGGAGTCCAGCCTACAGGCTGTCACAACAGCAGTGCTTCCTGCTGTCAAATTCACTTTTTAAAAGCCAGGAAAAACGGAGGGGAGAGATTATGGAGGGATATCTGTGCACAAAAGCAGGACCAGAGCAAATCTGTTCCTGGGGCTGGCAGGGGAGCTGAGGCTTTGAGGAGGGATAAAGAGATCCCAATTCTTTGGAGAGAGCCATGGGTTACCTGAAAGGACTGTTTGTCCTTTTCACCTGCCCTGGGACTCGCTGGCTCTCAGCTGCTGGGGAGAACAGCAGATCATGCAGGTCCCACGCTGCCCAAGGTGCCCCTGGCCACTCCCTGCTCCCTGCCCTGCTGAGCTGACTTTCCCTGGGGCAGAGGGCACGGAGGGTGGCTCTCTGGCAGGTCCCTGCACACAGGAGCCACATGTCCCACCCCGCAGGGGACAGCTCAGGTGGCTCCTCGTGTGCCAGGGGTGGCAGCAGAGCCTCCCCACCCCACGTGCCCCCCTCGTGCAGGAATTCTCCACCTGCCTTTGCAGCCTTTTGCTGTAAATACTTTCTGCCTTAACGAGAATTTGCTGCTCCAAAAATAACTGTAATTACCCAAGAAGCAGAGGAGCCTATTTACAAGATTTAAAGGGGAAGAAGAAAGAAAAATCTCTCAGAAGGAAACTTGGGCCTCAGAATACAAAACTGAGTTGGAAAGGGGCAGCTCTCTCCTCTGGGAGAAGCTCAGCCCCTCTGCAGGGGCAGGGGCATGGCCTTTCTTGGTACTTTGCCCATGCCAACCATCAGGAATTGCTCAAGTCAGGTGGCAATAAAATATTCCATGAAAACCAATTACCCCCCAGGAGCAAAGTGTTGAAATGAGGCAAGGGGGGGGAATCTGGCAAAACTTACACCTGTGAAAGTTTAAAAGTCTTTGCTGAATGTAAGGGAGAATTAAAAAAAAAAAAAACCAAAAAAAAAACCCAAAAAAACCCCAAAAACCAAAACATTAAAAAGGCATGAGGGCACACGGGAGAGTAGCAGAAAATAATAATTTAAAATAATAAACTTGTTACAACAGCAGCAATGATTGCTGTCTATCCAGGCTCTGAATAATTCAAAAGGTTCGTGCTTCACTTAGGATCTCAGGGAATTTTCAGACCTGCCAGAATTTTCTGCTGGTAAATAATGCATCTCTAGTGTTCAAACACTCACAGTCCCCAATTAATACTGGAGATTTAACACTGCTGATTTTGAAATAGGAGGAAGTCTGAGGAAGGTAAATTCCCACTGAGCTGCCTGAGCCTTCAGTCCCTCCCTTTTCCACCTTGACCTTTGGGTGCTAAAATTGCTGGTGCCTCTCACGGTTGCCACTTTCACACAGGTAACAAGGAGTTAATGCAGCTGAATCTTTCAGCATTAACCTACAAAATAATTCACAGTAGGATTCCAAAAAAAGGGGAAAACATAAGGAAAAAACAGGTGCACCAAGGTGCAGCTTTCTGGGCTTTGTTCCTGCACTGGGGCTGTCTGCTGGTGCTGACACAAGTGCCTGGAGCCCCCCAGGAGCTTTGGGCAGGGGTCACCTGGATTTGGCTGGTTTCAAGAAAATTTCTGGATCCAAATCTGGAATCCAGCTCCTGCTTTACCTGAACTCTAAGCTGAGTGAATTAATCTACAGCACAGCAGTTCCAAGAGGGACTTGGAGAAAGCCTCTCCAAACATCCTCCTCCTGTTTTGCTGATAATTTCTATTCTACCCCATGAACACTGGAACAGAAGGACAAGCTGTTCCTCTGACTGATATGGCAATTTTAGGAATTTTCCTCTTGTGGAGAGGCAACAACCTCCCTGGAAATAAAACCAAAGAACAGAGAAAGGAGGCAAGAGCCCAGCCTGAGAAAATCAACAGTGACCTGGGAAATGAATTAGTAAAGGCAAGAAGAGGCCTATTTTTTAATGCAGTAGCAGGATTTTTCTTGAACACAGAACTGTATTTCAGAGGAATTTTCTTCTAAAAATACCTGAACTTTTCACAGCCTGTGCTCACCACGGGGAGGGTGCACACAGCCTTGTACCAGCAGGGCCCTGCATTTTGGGAGCAGCCACATGGTTCTCATATCCCACCTTTTAAAATCACCAGAATTTCAGGATCAGGAGATTCTGGTGCTGAAATTTAAGAGCTGCAGGAGTGCACCCAGGAGTGCACCCAGCTCTGCTCTGCCCTGCTCTCCCCAGCCCCTGCTGGGCTCAGGTGGTTTTCCTCTTGGTGCTGCTCCCAGGGCACCCCAGCATCTCTGATTTCGGGGCACTCTGTCCAAATTTTTCTAGCCATGGACTTTTAAAATATTTTGTTCATCTTGCTGCTGTGGTTCCTATTGTTCCTAAGCTGTTTTTCTTATTAAATTACAGAGGTCTTGAGCTGGAATAAACCCCAATGTGCCCACTGTCGATTGGCTCCTGGGGAGAGAGAGAACCAGGAGGAGAGAGAGAGCAGAGGAGAATTACAAGGTTTCAGATTCCTGTAAACAGAGAAACATTTTTCCAGTCATCAGTCTGAGCCCAGTGGAAATAGGGCTTCAGTTTCCTCCAGTTAAGGCTGGGGATCTGGTGGCAGAGCTGTTGACAAGCCTCCCTTTTCTCTGGCACTCCCTGGCTGCTGTGTGGTCAGCAGCTGAGCAGCAATTCCATGTGCTGGAAGTCACTGCTGGTGTTTCCTTCTCCTTGCAGCCCTGAGCAGGTGCCTGTGCTCCAAGGAAAATCCTGCAAAGGCTCCTGTGTTCCCCAAACTCTGCCTCTGAGGAAGCAGCCCTGAGGCTTTGGGGACTGAACTCCCTTAAAGGGCAGCATCAGCTTCCCTGAATCCCAGAGAATCCCAGGATGGCTCAGGCTGGAGGGACCACAGAGGGTCACTGGTGCCACCTCCCTGCTCCAGCAGGGCCATCCCAGAGCTCAGGGCACAGCAGAGTGTGCAGACAGCTCTGGAATGAGACTCCACAGCTCTCTGGGCTCTGCTCAGGGCTCAGGGCTGAAGCTGTGCCTCCTGTGCAGGAGAATTGCTGGGCTCAGTCCCTGCCTGTTCCTCTGGTGCCATTGCTGGGCCTGGGGCAGAGCCTGGCCCTGCTCTGACCCTCCCTGCACCCAGGGACAGGCAGGGACAGGCAGGGACACCCAGGGACACCCAGCCCCTCTCACTGGGGCTCCTCTCCAGGCTGAGCAGCCCCAGCTCCCTCAGCCTTTCCTGGGCACGGAGATGCTCCAGGCCCTTCCTCAGCTCCAGGAGCTCCTGTCCCTGCTGTGCTGAGGATCCAGAGCTGGACACAGCACCCCAGAGGTGCCTGCCAGGGCTGGGCAGAGGGGCAGGATCACCTCCCTGAGCTGCTGGAATGCTGTTCCTGCTGCCTCCACTTCTGCTCCTGCATAATCCCAGCAGCCCTTCACTCTGCCTGTGAGGATTCCTTGGCTGGGCCATGCTGCAGTGGGGGCTGGGGGGGAAGGGGCTTGGTGTGGTGTGGGATGGCAGCAGCCAGCCCAGGTGGTCACACTGCACCCACTGCTGTCTTTGCTCACCTCTGCAGTGCAGACACCCTGGGTGTTGCAGCTGGGCCACCCTCCCCAGACTCACACAAGCCTTTCCATCAGTCACTGGCCAGGTGTGCCCAGTGTGGCCGTGCAAACACTGCTCACTGCAGGAGAATGTCCCCTGACCGGCCTTGGTGACATCCTCAGTGGTTCCCAGCAAGCACTGAACCCACTCAACTCAGATCTGCCTGCAAAAGCTGACCAACAGCCTGTGCACAGGCACAAGCTCTCCAAAAACATCACTGAACGCCCCTCCAGGAGCAGCTGGGTATAAAAGAGCTCTCTAAATGGCTAAAAGAGCAAAAACACAACGTGCAGACATTTGCTTGGACATGTACAGCAATAACATTAACTTAAACCTTCTGCATCTTGCTGCCACTGGGGTTTACAATTCCTGTGTGTGCCATCCATAAATCCTGCCTGAAAGAGCAGAGTTTCAGCACTGCATCTGCAGCTGACACACTTAGCAGGAAGGAGTTCTGTGGTTAAAGCTCCCATCTTGGCACCAGGGCTGGGTTTATCCTTGGCTCCCTATATCACCTGAAGTCACTTTGCTAAATTTCCTCAGCATGATGCCACTGATGGAGGCTGAGGTGCAGCCCAGCAAAGGATGGGGGCTCTAGAAGTGGTAATTGGATATAAATATAAATTTAGAAGCACCACAAATGCCTTGCTAGAAGGCCATTCAAGCATGCAAGTCACTTCCTAGAAACCTCTGTTTGTTTGGTGGCTTTGCACAGTGTGTGACAACATTTCCCTGCTGTCGCTGTGGGCACAGATCTCCAGATGCACACAGGGCAAACAGCAGCCCCTCCAAAAGTATTCCTGGTGCACCTGTCAAAGATTACAATTAATTCATGACTGTTTGATGGCTTATGCTAAATGAGCTTGGCTCCAGGCCAGTTTCCATTGGGCAAGTGTCTCCATCTCAGGAGCACGGTGACATTTGGCATTTATTGTCCTCGTGGCTGGCACTCCTTCCCAGGGCCACGTATGGAATGTGTCAGGGGAACAGACTGCCTTTTCAGGCCCCAGTCTGCATGGAGGTGGGATGGCACAGAGGAGCCTTTTGTTGTTGTTCACACTGAACTTCCCTCTTAAAGGCAGATGGAAGGGTTTGTGTTTGGTGGCTGTTAACGCAGCACCTCTCGCTACCGCAGAATCCTCCTGGTGCTCCGTGTGACAATTCCCAGCCCAGCCTGCTCCTGGGGAGGTGTTTGTTCACAAAGGCTGGCCCAGGAGCTCTGCAGCAATGCTTAGACTGGCACGATGGGATTCAGTGATTTCCTTTGTTGCCATCCCTCTCACCCTGTCAGCACATTCACTGGGTGTTGGTTTAAAGCCGGTCCCTGTGCGGGGTGACAGCCTCTGCCCCCTGCTCCCCCCTGGGCTGCACAGACCCTGTCAGACAGCAGCATTCCCGTGCCAGGCAGGGTTGTGGCACTCCTGAGAGCCATGGCAACACGGCTTTCCAGCAGCTGGCTGCCCCAGCCCCTCCTGTCCTCGTGCCCCAGGGTTTTTGGGGTGTTGGTGCCACCCCACAGTGCCATTGCTGCTGAGCTTGGCCAAAGCTGCCTTTGCAGAGATTCCAGCCCAAGGAGAACAGGAGCTGGCAGCTGCCAGCCAAGCTGTCCCAGTGGCACCAGGCTGTGCTGCTGTGGGTGGCAGAGGGTGGCCAGCCTGTCACTGCCACCTTTCTCCAGGGCACCGAGTGGGGATGAGAACCTCCCTCACTGCGTGGTGCAGGTGCTTTGGATGTCTGGGAGCCAACATTTCCCCCAGGAGCCTTTTCCTCGTGTGATCCTGCAGACTGACTGTCCAGCAGGGATCCTGCAGCTGTCCTACCCTGACCCAAACACATCCCACAGGTGACCTGTGCCCTCAACAGGCTGCAGATACCTACCAGAGAAGCAGGATGGGGTCGTGTCACTGCTTCATCTTCAGAGACAGTCACACTAAGGGGGTCAGAGCAAGCCCAGATCCACTTATTCCTGCCACGTTTGTGCCTTGAATACATCCATGGGCTCCTCCCCAGCCCATGGGACAAGCTGTGCTTCTCACTGCCATCCCATGAAGGCAGCAAGCTCAAGGTTTCATTCCTTTGGCTCCAACCTGTGACCCAGAACTGGGGAAATGTGCTCTGACCTGACACTCACAGAGATGTGGGGGCTGATCTCAGCTCCTGCTCCTGTAGAAAAGCAGTCACTGTCTGCCCCAAATCCCTGCAGTCACACCCACAGCCAGTCCCCAGAGCCCTGGCACGGCAGGTCCCTGCTGTCCCAAAGGACAAGGACACTCTGTGATGCTGGGCTGAGTGGGGTGGCCCCTCCAGCACCCACAAACCAAACCTGGGCTCCTCTGCCCGATCCAAACCTGCCTCCTACATCCCAGATTCCTGAATTCAGAACCCTTCTAGAGGAATGTGTCAGCACCCAACCAGTGGGAGTGAAATGCCAACTTTTGTAGCAGATTGGAGTTTATTTTTAAGCAGTGTAAAAAAAAAAAGAAAAAAACACATCCAAACCAAAGCAACCTCCCCAAACACACACACGAAGGAAATCAGCAGGTAGAGACAACAAGCCCAACATTGCTGGCTCCACGGGCACGATCCCAGCCCCCTGTTTGTGAAATTCCTCGAGGAGAAGTGCAGAGGAGATGGCCTGGCAGCTGCTAGGGAGGTGAAGCGCCCTTTTTGGGATCTCAGTAAACAGGAAAACAGGGAGAGGAGCTGTGGGAAATGTTTTCATTCACTGGGCAGGCAGGGAGGGCAGAGCTGGGGAGTGCATTTGTGGCTCTACAGGTCTCCAGCATCCCTCCTGCTTTGCTCCAAGCCCAGCTCCCCCAAAATCCTCCCTCCCTCAGGACCACACCAGCTCAACCCCAGTGTTTTGGGGTCTCTCGCTGTTCCCTGCTGTGAGGTGACAATGTCTGGCCCCTCCTCACTGAGCATTTCACCTGTGCCTGCCCCAGGATCACCTCTGTGAGTGTCTGAATGCTTCCAGTTCACCTCTGCCAGGTGAAACATTCAAACATTCTCACCATTTATAAAGCACAAAATCCCCTAATCATGAGTCCAAGACATCATTCCCTGTATTATCCCCTAAACAGCAATCCAGAAATGCTGTCAGAGAGACAAAAGCTTCACTGCATCACCCAGTCCACCCCTTTATGCTTTCCCTCCTGGTGTTGCCTGTTTTCTCCAGGATTCTCAAGACACACAGCTGGAAAACTGGTCACAAATGGAGCTGCTGGAGAGGGCAAGACTGTCCACAGCTTCTCTGGTGTTCATCCAGGGAATGGGGATGTTTCCTCAACTGCAGAGCTCAGCGTGTGCCAGGGTGAGCTCTGTCTGCACAGCTCACGTTGTAATTCCATTGCAATAACAGAATTCAGACGTGCTGGGCACCTGGAAGGGCAGGAGGATGTTTAGATGAGAAGGGCTGGCCCTTTGCACGGGCACTGTGTGGTAGCCAAGGTTTGTGCTGAAACTCTGGAGATGCTGAGGAGGAGCAGCCAAGCCACAGCCCAGAGGCAAACAGCAGGAAAGTAGGAATAAATGCACCTGGAAGTGGCAGGATGGAGGCTGAAGAACCACCGGCTGCCTCCTCATCCTCCCTTGTGCACAGAATCCCTCAGAGAGAGCTCAGGGTGGCCGCAGGATCGTTTCTAGCGGTACCTGCAGACAGGAGGTGAAAAACTCCCTCTTTAAGCTCCTGCCTTGTGCATTTGAGGCACATAAAGAGGCAGCAGCATCACCTCCCAGCGCTGGCAAAGCCGCCCGTGCTGCATAAATCATGCATGGCCACATCATCTGCTCGGGAAGCACAAAGGCAGGAGCGCTAATTGTGCCCAGGGGTTGTTACCTGCGGCTGGGGGCTGCGGCACAGCCGGGCTCTGCTGCTCTGCTTGGATCTTATCTGTGTTCCTCCCCTCCCTGCGTGCTGCTCCTACATCTGCCAGGGGCTTTCCATCAAAGGAGCACCCATGACTTCTGCTTTGTCACCCCAAAAAGGAACCGCGGCACAAAAGGGGCCATGCAGGAGCCCGGATGAGTAAGCCCCAGATGTTTTATTACACACAGGCTTTTCAGAGACTATTTCCCTCTTGGAAAGCAACTTAGGGAGCTAAAATTATACCCCTGGCTACCGATATTTTGTGACATCCACTACCCAGGCACAGAGCTGCTGTGAGGAAACCAGAACTGGCATTTAAGGGACCCCTGAGGCAATTTAAAACGAAGTTCAAAGAGGGGTCTGTGTAAGGGCACAGGACAGACGCCGTGCAGTGTGTCCCCAACAAAATGCCAATTTATTGGTGTACTGGCACTACCAGCAATGCAGGAGTCCAGTTTGAAACCTGTAAATCTGTTTAAAAGCTATGGGAAGTGGCAGCACAGTCCATTGTTCTCCCCTAAATACCATGCTCCATGTTGAAATATCATGGAAAAAAAGGTATCTCAGGTTCAACGGCTTCCCCTCGTAGCAGAATTTGCTTTAATGCTTCTCCCTGGCATCATTCACACTCTGCTGACTCTGGTTTCCAGGCTGTGGGTAGTGCTTGTGCTGCACTAAAACAAATGCTCTGTAATGCACAAGGAGTTCTGCTCTCTCCTGGACGTGCATTCACCTGGAAAGTTCATTACAAAGGCAAGTGATGTGGCCGAGATAGCGCTTCCAGATTCAAAGCTGAGAGCTCAAAACAGCCAGGAGGGTGAAAGGAGCTGAGTTTAGACAAATAACTCAATCTGCTGTCGGATTCCCCAAAGTGCCTCACCCCGCCTCACCTCTAGCGTGCTTCCAGCCTGTGATTGCTCCTGGAATTTCAAACCACACCCCGAGGGTCCTCAAGGTGGCCAGGATGGAAGGCCCAGCCCCAAACATCCCCTACTCATTCTCTGTTCACACGAAAGGCAGTCCCAGAAGCTGCACCAAACCGCTTCATCCTCAGCTACTTCCCATCCAACCTGAGAAATGTCTGCTTCACTTTCAGCCTCTGCTGCTCCTTTTCAGCTCGCTGTGTTCTGGCTTTGCAGCTACTCAGTCATTTTCTCCTCATGCACCTATTCAGAGCACAAGGCAGGAATGCAAAGGTCATCCTCTTCCAAACCTATAGGCAGAGCTATACATCTCTGGTGTTCCTTTGCTGCTCAATGTTCATTCTCATTACCCTGGCACATAAATCTCTGCAGAGTTACAGGGGAATTCAGGTGCTTGCTGTCCTCAGACATTTCCCAGAGTACCCAATAAAGGGATGGCACATCTCTGATATCAATATATTTCCTGCAAACTTTGAAAGCAGCATAAAAAATGAGCCTAAAGTTATCACCAAGAATCAGAATGGCAGAATGCATTTGATGTGCAGATATTTGAAAAGAATTCAGAACTGATGGCTTGGAGTGGTTAAGGAAGCTGACAGAAGCCAAGATGGGACTTTTTTCCTTCCTTCTCTGTGGAGATGACATTGATTGACTGGGCTTGGACTTGGCACAGAGAGCCCAAATGCCCCATGAGCTCTGTGGTTCACAGGCAATTTTAACATGCTTAAAAATAGAAAACAAACTCAAGAGCTGTTTGATATAAGCCATGACCCCTGAAAAATGAACTGCAGGCTTCCCCAGGGCCTGTGAGTGCCTGGAGGTGGACTCTCAGAAAATGGGCAACCGTGAAACTGGGGAGTTTCATCACCTCTGTGGTTTTGGAACATGTGAGGAGGCTGGAAAAATTGAAATGAGCCAACAGACAGCAGCTCCCTGAGGGTTAACTGTGCCCAGCACCAGGAGGGGTGAGGAAGGACCAAAGGTGTGACCCTACAGTGGGTGCTCAGCAGATCCTCCCTCACGAAGTGAGGACGCTGATAACATCTCCTGGAAGTTCAGGACATTAACATCATGCTTTTTCAACCCCTGTGGCCGTGGCACAAATCCTGCCAAGCTGCCTGTCTGCCTCCAAAGTCTGCTGTGCCACCTTGACCATACTTTACATCCTGCAAGCACCAGCAGATGAACAGGAAGAAAGGTTTTCTTCTTTAAAAACCTTAAAGCAAAGCTTTCAGGAATGAGAAGCTGTTGCAGGAGGCAGACAAAGCCCAGCCCTGGGGCAGGTACCCACAAGTGTCTGCACACACAGCCTTGGCTGGCTCACCCCAGCTGACCAGAAGCCCCAGTCCCCTGTGCCCAGCCTGTCCTTTGGTGCCAGCCCAGCTCCCTCCTGCCATCCCACCCCCTCCAGCAGCACGGCCTGGATTCACCATCCTCACCCCCCAGGCCCTCTGAGGTTTGGGCAGCAGGACAGACTCGTTTGATGACCTGCCTTGGGGGCTGAGCAAATGAGATTCATTAGGATATGCAAAAAGCTGAGAGCAAAGCAGCCCTATCTCTCTGTCTGAGCTCTGCTGATCTGATAAGAACGAGTTGCTCCAACATGTCTGCAGAGGAAGATCTGAAGCTTTCTTCTTCCCATGCATTCCCAGATAGTCATTGCAACTAATAGACAAATAGGTCAGAATAAATAACAGCCCCCTCATTTCCCCCAGCACGCCAGTCTGGATGGCTTAAGTCAAGTGTTAATAAGAAACAAGGCTGCTGTAACAAGATGTCCTGATGTGCTGCAAAGAATATGGAGCATAATGGCATCTTTCAGACATACTTTTCACTAGAAGCTTGTCATTACCCAGACAGAGGAGACAGCATCTGCATAGAGAAGCTGAGGAAAAGCAGCTTGAATGAGGTGATCCAAAAATGGACTCATCAAGTCACTGTGTTGTTGTAAAAAATGATACAAAAGTGGATTTTGCTGAAGTTCAGCGTTTTCATAGCGGCACAATAGGCAAAATAAAATTACTACAGGGAGAGGGAGGGATGTTGGAGGCACAAAGCCGTTCTCTTATGGGGATCACACACAGCCCTGTGGTGTAACTGGGTGACGGAGCAGACCCGTGTCAGTGTGTGTTGATTATCCTGATGTGGTTTTCAGGTGGGAATTCCACTTTGCCCCACAGGAACTGAGAGGCAAGGTCTGGGGGAAGAGGGCCCCCGGAGCAGGCAGCAGGAAACGCTGCTGCCTTCAGCTGGCAGTGCTTCACCTGAGCCCAGCGAGGGCAGAGCCACTGAAATATTGAGTGTGGCTCCTTGGCCGTTCCACAACACGTTTGGCCCCTGCTCTGGGGCATTCTGCAGCGAGCAGAAGCTGTTAGCGAGCAGCTGCTACTGAGAGCTCTCCTAAACCAGGGCAGGGGGAAGAACCAGAGGTGGGAAAATCTAAATTTAGCAGGCAGCAGTCGGGCTGTTCGCTCGGGCACGGCTCTGCTCCCACCCAGTGAAGGATTTTCGGTAGCAACCATCACCATGGTATCACAGAGCCGCTGCTGTGCAGCGATTTTGCCAATCCCTGTGGGTTTACTGGAACACTCGTGACATTTTAGGTGCAGGGAAGGGGCAGGTGGGTGGGAGGGATGTTTCTTAAAGCACCAGCTCTGGGAATCAAGGGAAAGCAACTGCAGCGCTTCACATTTTCTCTGTAAGAAGCACATAGTCCTCCTGGTTGCAGAGCGCAGAAGGCTCAGAGCATCCTTGTCTGAGGGGAGGGAGAAGGTTTTTGCACTGTCCCCCTAATTTTGAGGAGAAGAAGGGCTGAACCACAGGACCTGGGCTCCTGGAATTGGCTGTCGAGAGACAGTTTCACTTCCTGCCTCCGACTGTCGCAATGTCCGGGTTGCAAACAGCAAGAGCAAACATTTCTAATGTAATTTCCATGTTGATTTTTCAGCTGTGGCTCTTTTAACACCCTCTCCCCCTGGGCCTGTTCTGTTCTCTGTGCCTTTCCTGCTGCCCGTTCCCCGGCGATGACAAACCGCAAAGCGTTTCCCAAGAGCCAGAAATCCTCACAGGAATCATCTGTTGCAAGTCCTGTCTGACAAAACCGTGTCAGAGCTTTGGGGACTTTCTCTCTATTTTTAATTGAGTGCATCTTTTCCCTGGCATTTCCCCCTGCTGGCTCCTTCCATCCCTGCTAATACAGCAGATCTGGGATGGGAAGCAGTGCTCGTGCCAGGATGGGGAAGAGCTGTTGCTCCCACCTGATTCCCTGCGAGGATTTTTATATAAAAGGTGCACACGGGGCTCCCTCTCTCCCTTTATTCTTTCCCTGCAATCAGCACTCTTGATTCAGTCCCTTTCTTATCGTGGCCTTGCAGTATCACATCTTGGCTTGGTATTTAGTCTTCCAGAGGCTTGAAAGGGCAGCTTCTCCTTGAGTTTATCAGCTCAGATGGGGGACGCTGCTTGATGGTTTGCCAGGGAGCTTCTGTGCCATGCCTTTTATGTCTCGATCGAGTCAGGGCGTTCTATTTAATTAAAGAGATGGGGATACAAAAGGCTCCTCTTGGATAAAATCTTGGGGGGAGATTGTGCTGCTGCCTCAGAGGAGAAGGGGGGGATGGATTCCCAAAGCCAGCAAAGGCTGATGAGAGCTGAGGGCAGGGCAGCACGGGGAGCTTTAACAGAAGGGGAGGCAGCCGCTCTGCCAGCAGAAGCCCGTGAGCAGAGAGCCATGGAGCACAAAATTAACACACTGGCTCATCAGGAAATGTTAATGTGGGCAAGGTGGGGAATTGCTTCATATGGGCAAACAATCTGTGCAGGAGGGATAAGCGCCATCAAAACCTGGTACAAATCTGGGCACGTTTCTCCAAACTCTGCCCTCTACCCTCAGCTCGAGGTTCAAGACAGGAAACACAAAGCCCTGATGAAGGTGTTAAATCCTTATGGCACACAAACAACAAAAGGTTTTGTTGAAATAGAACAAAATTAGGGAATCCAACGGGGCTTTTCTAGAAATTATTAAAGCACTGCTACACTGGTCCCAGGAGGGGAACTTTGCAGCTTGGAATAAGTGGTTTGGACAAGCTGATTCTCTTCACAACAGTCCTAAACACAAATATTAACTGCTAATGACCTCATGTCCTCTACAAATGGTAACTCTGCTTTCATCTGCCAGCCTCTCCTGAAATTGAACTTGTTCTCCCCGACCTTCACCGTTCCCCACTGCTCCCCTAAGGGGAGCAGCTCCACCCAGCCACCACCTCCCCTCTTTACCCATCACACAGGGCCCATTTCCCCCTTTGGAATGATGGTAGGGAAGCCAAGATCCACATAACCTGATGCTGAACTTGGTCCCCTTCCATTTACAGTGTGCCTGGGAGGAGCAGAAGGTCCAGTGTTATGGATGTCTGACAGAGAGACTCCAATTTCAACATCCCAGATGAGCAAGTGCTTTATAGCCTGCTCAAAGCCTGTCTGGATAGGGCCACAGGCAAGGTAATGCTCACAGAACTTTTCAGGAAGAAGGCCAGAAGAACATTAAAAAGTAATTGAAAGGCCTGGGGGATCAGGGGAAGAAGAAGACAAGCTCAAAGAAACCAAGGAAAAAACCCGAGGCACAGCAGTGTGTGAGTGCACTTGTCTGAAAAGCCCTAAAAAAGAGTCATGGTGAAGAAAGTGAGGAAACTGCCTCTGAAAGGACCCTTTGAAATGGTAGCAGTGGCTGGGAAGCAGTAAATGGGAGGCACTGGGAAAAGGAAGGAGTTCAGCTGGAGGATGTGTCTCCAGATCCACCACGGCCTTGCCTCCCAAGTCAAAAAGCACTTTAAGGAAAGGTGGAACTAACGATAGCAATGCAAAAATAACCCCACAAATATTAAGAGCTCACCTTAGGTAGCACTTATTGTATGAAAGGAATGCTTTCCTCTTCATCCAGAGAGACTTCAGAATTACACAGATGGTTAAAACATATCTATAGTAGTGGTAGTAATTTAGAAATCTCTCTGGAGGAAAACAAGGTTTTAGCCTTTTTTTTTCTCTTTTAAATGGCAGCGAGCTGAATTTTAAGGTGGAGTGAGTTTATTTCTGTCGTGGCTGACGCAGAGAAAGCTCCATCACCCACAGATAATGGCAGATGGTGAGCCGTGCCCAAATCCATCAGGCACAGGCCTCAAGTGGAGGTTCAGAGTAGGGCTGGGGATGGCATTTCTCAATCGAGGGGCAGCCAGGATGCAAAAATCCACCAGCTCCAAGCACCTCTGTGAGTGGCAGAGAAGGCCCTGAGCAGCCCAGGGGACAGAAGGTGACAGGGGTAAGACAATGTGCTCTCAGTGAGGGCCGGTTTTATCCCAGCCCCTGCGAACTCACTGGTACATCATGAAGGTGGATGAACGTGGCCCAACAGAGCTGACAATGCCGTGCCCACGGTGCTGTTGCAGAGGGTAAAACATTTTCTGGAGGTGGTGGAGAGGACTCTGAGGCACCATATGGCCTCCTGCAGCCCTTGCTCCGTGCCCGGGCTCGTGCTCTCATGTGACACCCCATTAGCGAGTCACACGGAGCAGAAAGCAATTTTATGGCCAGATCCTGCTCTTAGAAGCTATGATGACTAAACTAGCTAATCAAATCAGCATAAATTTGCAAACACCGTTTTTTTAGCAGCTGCGGCCGTAAATATCATCAAGCAGAACGCGAATAATCCCGAGCACACACGAGGAGTTGAGTAATGGGCTCCCAATGGGCGTCGGAGCCATCAGCCGCTGCCTGGCAACTCGGGGAGGGGGCGAGGGGGCCGTGCTGATGAGCCTGGAGCAGCAGATGCAGCTATCACGACAAAGCAGTGAGAGCACACACACCAGAAAAGGGAGGAAAAAGAAAAAAAAAATAATTTAAATCATTTAGGAGCGTGGTGGGCGCCCCGTCCCCGCCCCACGTGTGCGTGCTCCGTGTGGAGGGATGAGTTTCAGCCTTCCCAAAGTGACTCATTTGGCATTTTCCAGGGACCCGCGAGAGGCTCCCCGCACACACGTTCCCGTTTTGTCAACAAGCCATAAAAATAATCAGCCGAGGTGAAATTCGCTGCGAACACAGACACCGGGGCTAAATTTGTTTTTAATTTGTGCCAGCTCCTGCTAATGGGAGCCGGGCTGTGAGGAGCTCCCCGCAGGAACAAAGGGGAGCGGGGAAAAGCTGCTGGGATGAGCAGCCTCCACCTCCCCTCTGGTGAGGACCAGCAGCTCATGGTCCCAGAGCAGATGGAGCAGGGCTGGAACGGGCACGGATGGAGAGGAAGGATTGTCCCATGTCCCTGTGCCAAGAACCCCTGGGAGCAAGAGGCTGTGGCATGGCCAGCTCAGCCCCCCCCAGCACAGGGAAGAGGCTTTTGGGGCTCAGAGAATTGAGCACCCCCATGCACCTGCCAGCAGGAATTTGGCTCTGCCACATAGATATATTTGCAAAAGAAAAAAAAAAAGAAAGAAAAAAAATCAGAAAAAAAAAAAAGACCAGCAGTGAGGTCTCTTTGGTAGGCTGGTAAAAACACTTGGCTGGCATGGATCATATCCTGGCCTGATGAGGATAAACCACCGGCTCTGAGGAAAAACCCAGAGGGCAGGACAAACATTGCTCTGCAAAAAGGTGAAGTGAGTTCGCTGGAATCATCCAAATCTCCTGGAGAAAAGGCCCAGATGTGGGGATGATTACAACAGTCTTTGCAGCTCACACTGATAAAGCAACTTCCAACTGAGCTCTAAAGCCAATCTGCAGCAGTGTAAAAACCAAAGTGAACAAGGAATGAGAGCATTCCCAAGTTTCCAAGGAGCTGGCAGCCCAGCCTGGGCTCCATCTTGCTGTAACCAGGAATGCTTCTTTAAAGACCCTTTACATCCAAATCATGGGTTGCTGTATTTTCTTGGTTATGGTGATTATTATTATGGTTGTATTTTGCTTTCAAGCATTTCCAAAAGACTGTGCTGTGCCCAGCAGAGGGGCAGCCTTTCTGAGCTCATAAATCAGGAGATTTGAAGGTACAGGATTCCCTGAGTAACTGGCAGACAACAGAAATGAGCATGGTGGAGTCACTGTGCTTAGAAAATGGTGCTAAAAGAGGGGCAGGGAAAGCTCTTCCCTGGCCAAGAAGCAAAAGAGCAAGTGACAGAGCACCTTGACATGTTGATGGAACACATCAAAGGCAGGGGTGGTGCCAGTGCTGGTTCCTCTGCTCACAGCAGCCTCAGTTTTTATGCCAGGAAAGCACCGTGTGCAGGGAGCATCCCAGAAAATGTGTGGAAACACCCGTAATAAGAATAGGAAAAGACCAGAAACAAGTGCAGGGGATTGAGCTGCCTCCCATACCAGCACTCAGGCGTGTCCCTCAGCAGCTTTTCCCAGAGAAGGTCTGTGGTTTGAGTTTGTTTTTTCACTTGTGCAGCATTTTCAATGACCTCTGTCCTCCTAAAGAGGAGTTTTCCAGCAGTGTCTCTCCACCAGAGCTGTGGGTTACCCACTGACCTGAAACACTCCAGAGCTTTGTGCTCCTGGCACCAGCTGGGAATGAGATGGAGGGAGAAGAGCTGCATGTCTGGGTGCAGGGAAGAACTGCGGGCAGTCAGAACCAGGCTCAAGCAGCAAAACCAGCAGTGATATTTCTGCAGAACACAATTTGGAACAAAGGGTTGCACTCACCGCGTTGAGCTCAATCCCAAAATACACACCAAGGTCTCAGTCCAAGGCAGCACAGTCACCATGAGCCAAATCCATCATGAACAATCAGCTTCTCCTTAAAAAAACACACCCCAGTGACCAAAGCCAGGATGGAGAATTCCTGCCAGAACCAGTACAAACTCTGGAACGTGATTTAAAGCCTTTTTTTTCAGGGTGCAGAAAATTCCAGCTCGCTCTTCCCTGTGTTTCACTGCAGCATCGGCCTCTTGTCTGCACTGTGGCTGGGGCCAGGGCCAGGAGGTGCCAGCTACTACAAAAGATTGCTCTTGTGCTATTCCTGGTTTGATCCAAAACAAAACATGCTAGAAATTTTGGAAGAACATCTGTTCCCATCAAGCATCCAGCCCAAGCCTCCCAGACCCACAAGCTCTGGGTAATTCAGTGGAAAAGCAAGGGAACATCTCAATTCGGAGATGCAGGATTTTTGGCAGCGTTTGCTGCTCTTAGCTGTGTGCACAGAAAGCCTCTCCTTTGTGCACACATGCAGCTCAGATCAGGGCCTTTCAGGGAGAGTAAAAAAGAGCTGCCTTTCCCATATGCATTTTTTCCCCTGGAGACATAAAAACGAAGGATACGTTCAGCCATTTTGAGAATGCTCACATTGATTTTAATTGATTAATGGACTTGTTCGGAGGGGAGAAAAATAGGATTGTTGCTTATTTCGGTGCAAAAGAGGATCCAGAGCATCTCCCAGCCCAAGAGCTGCCACAAGGCCTCACGTGACAGGATCCTGCCCAGACTGCAGCCGTCGGGTTCACCAGATAACAAACCCTTTCTGTGGCTGCCTGTGCCTTCAGGCAGGGCATGACTTGGAGCAAGCCCACCCACAACAAGCAGCAGGTCTGTGAGGAGCAACCCAGCCACGGGGCCATGTGATTCCTGCTCCTTCCAGGGGGTTTGGAAAGCCAAGCATCCTCGAGCTGCACCGAGCTTGGGCTCCTCTCTGGCCGGACATCGCTCACCAAAACCCTCACACTCCCCTGCCCCAAGACTGGTGTCCAGCTGTAGTGTGCAGGGACAGCTTTTCCTGGGATTCCAGAAGTCCCAAACTGCATGAGGTCTGGATATTGTCACACTGCTGCAGAGACAGGGTGCATAAAGCAGTAATTTGTGGTCTTAGCTTAGAGCTGAAATAGATACGACAAACAAAGCAAGAGAAAATCTACTGCAGTTCCTTCTCTGGTGTGAAAGCAGTGAAAAATATAGAGGGAATCTCAGCTCCAGGATAGCTGCAGTTTTGGTATTTGCCACAGGCTGTACAGCCAGAATCACAGCCAGCCCCATGCAGGCAGATGGGGAACGAGCAGAGTAAAGCTGCCTCCATCTCCCCTACCCCTGGAGCTGTGTCTGACGAGCAGCACCCAAAGAGAAACCTAAATTAGGTGACAGTTTATCTCAAAATGCCCTAAACCCTCAGAGTTTAGGAAGGGGCTGCACAGACCTTCATCTCCACGAGGGGCTGGGTCACACTGGGACCAAGAGAAGGGGTTGGTGGGTCAGAACCCCCCAGTTTGCACCCCAAACCTCCTGTGAGGCCCAGCTGGTGGAGCAGGATGGACTCCTCTGCTCTCTGCCCATTGCTGTGAGCAGGGAACACACGATGAGGGGGATTAATCCTGAATAAATCCCACTGGCAGAAAGAGGTGTTCCTGCAACATCCCAATTACAGGGAGGTGCACACAGCAAAGTCATTTGTTTCACACTCTATATTTTTTCCCAGTGGCAGGAAAAAGGATTTCCTGTCACCCCCTAAATCATCAGAGGTTCTTGCCTGACTGTTTCAAGCACAGCCCTATTATCCCTTACATCAGCTTCTGGGGACACTGTCTTTTTTTTTTGTAAGAGAATACCAGACTTTGAAGTTCCATGTGTTGGGATTTTTTTTTTTGCTTGGTTTTTGTTTTCTTCATCCACTCTGGTTTTGTTTCATTTTTTTTTCCTGGTTGGAGAACCAGTGACATTTCAAAGCAGCACATTTGCTGTATGGTCACTCAGAAAAAATTGAGGTCTTGTGTCTGCACTTTCCCTCAGAAAACGCCTCCCGAGTTCGCGGCGCCACAAAAAAGCAAATCTGATTTCACAGCAGCACAAAGACACAAATTACTCCAAAGCAAGGCAGTGCAAAATAAAACCTACCATTAAATCCAAGAGGCTGAAATCAGGAGATCCCATCTCTGATTATCCCCCCTCCCCGACAGAAGCTCTGCCCAAGCTGGAGCTGCCAGGTCACGTCCATTATTTTCTCACACGAACCATTAACCCAAGCAGGATCACCCATGGGGCATCCAGAGCACAAATGCAAAAGGCTTTGACATGGCATGGTTTTAATGCTCACACACAGCAATATCTCCTCACAACAGGGATAAATGCCCAGGTGTTGCTCTGGGCTGGAAAAGCATCTCAGAGCAGAGGCACAGAGATTTCGGTGTTTCCTGTCCACCCCTGCCTGTGCTTGACACCTCTGAGGTTGAAGGCAGCCCACACTGCCACCTCACAGCCTCACAGATCTCAGGGCTGGGAGGGTTTCAGCACCTCTGCTGCTGTGGGAGGCTGGATGCAGCCAGGTCAGGGAGTGGGGACAGTCGTGCTTCGCTCAGGTTGGAAACAATAGGAGTAAAACCAAGTTGGAGCACAAGCTCGTCTCCACCCAAAGCAAAGCCATATGCAACCCGGCTCAGGAATGAGAACTATGCAGCCAGAGGTTTCCTCTAGTTATTGTTTTGGGTTTGGGCTGCAGTGGGCAGGGAGGGGAGGAACAGAAAACACAGAGGGTGCGGGAAAGGAGCCGAAACCCAGCAGAGCCACGAGAGCCTCAGCCTGACCTCGAGCTCTGGTTTCAGGGTGCAAGGCACGAGGCAGAGATGCTCTGTGCAGAGACCCCTTCAGCCCCCACTGCTCCTGGGAGCTCAGCTGCACCTGCACAGCAGCTCGTGACACACCCGTGGCTGAGTGACACCTGTGTGTGTGTGACACCATGTCTGTGTGACACCTGTGTGTGTGTGACACCCATGGCTGTGTGACACCCATGGCTGTGTGACACCCATGTCTGTGTGGCATCCATGGCTGTGTGACACCCGTGTCTGTGTGACACCTGTGTCTGTGTGACACCCATGTCTGTGTGACACCCGTGTCTGTGTGACACCCATGTCTGTGTGACACCCATGTCTGTGTGACACCTGTGTCTGTGTGACACCCATGGCTGTGTGACACCCATGGCTGTGTGACACCCGTGTCTGTGTGACACGGGTTTGATTTGCACTGACACCCATCAATTTGGCCCCATGTTCACTGTGCAGCAGAGCAGACATGGCAATGTCTAAGCAGGAACTGTGTTAAGAAGGTCAAACTCCTGTAGAATTTTTTTTCCCCACAGGTTTATGCTCAGGGAGACCCCAGATTTTCAGCTTTCCATTTCGATACAAAAGATGCAGCCCAAAGCATGTGGTGTGCTGGGTGAGAGGTGTTATAATTTCCTTTTCCCTCTTGTCCAGATTCAGCCAAACATTTCCAGCCCAATTTACAGACACTCTCCACTACCCTGACTCCCTTCCAGACCCACTGGGAATGCAGGGCTGTGGAGATTCATGGACATTGACCTCTTAACTAATAGGCTTGGTGCAATCTGTGCCTAAAATCAGAGGTAAGGATTGCAGTGTTACTGCCCAGAGTTCCCTTCTAATATTCCCTGAGCACCCAGCAAGCACAGCAGTATTTCACCAGCTGCCTGTGCTCCTCATCCCAGCTCCTGGCTTTTTTTGGTGCACTCAGGAGAGATTCAGGGAGCAGTGGTTTTTTAAGTAAGCTGATTTTAGTTCAAACTGCCAAGGAAGTGGGTATTTTCACTTTCTCCCTGCTCCTGTCCCTACCTTTTGTCCTTGTGTTGGCATGAGCAACAGCCAAGCCAGGGAACTGATCCAGCTGGAAACTGTCTGCTTGTCTTTTCCCTTTCTGCTGGGTTAGTTTTCAGAAGGATCAGATTCCTAATCTGGCAGATCGCTCCAGAGCTGATTTTGGCACTGGAGAGAACACATGACCCAAGAGCAGGGACTGAGATCAGCTGAAGCCCAGCCTGAACCCACACCCACAGAGAACACCCATGGCCCACCCTGTGCCCACCCTCTGCCTGCACAGGAGGCACTTTCCACAGTCCTGTTCTGCTCCCAGGGGGGAACATGCATTTTTGGCTGATGGTGAGATGTGGCCTCCCCTCTCTACCTGCTCCACCTGCACCTCTCTTGCCCTTGCTCTGCTGTCCCTCAGGAAAAGCCCAGGGCTCTACTCCAGCCCTCCTTTAAGCAGCCCCATGGCACCAGGCAGGGATTTCTGTGCTCGTGGCCACTCGTGTGTTTACCACGTGTAACTCGTGCATGTGCACGCCCTGGGCAGATGCACGCAAGCACAGACCTAAAATATCCCCAAAATATTCTGGTTCCCACAGGCTGAAGGAATGGGCTGTGCTGCTGGGAGCCATTACTACCGAGCACAGGGTGTTTCTATGGCTACACCTTGCCTGGCTTTCACTGCTGCTCTCAGCAGCACTTGCACCCTGTCTGTCTGTCTCTGTCTGTCTGTCTGTCTGTCTGTCTCTCCCTCGCACACCCAAACAAACATCCTTTCTCTCCTCACTCAGCCCCTGCCTCCACTCCAAATGACACCTCTGCTCTGCCTCCCACACACAGCTAAAAATGCAGCCTGGCTGTTTCTTGGGACCCAGCAGAAGAGGGGGCAAAGTTTCTGATCCAAACTGCCCCCGAATCCCAGCAATCCCACAGCAATCTCCTGAGCTTCCAACCTCACTTCCAGCAGGGCTGGACTTGATATTTACTGGAGATCTCTGGGGTTCCTTATGGTGACACAGAACCAAGAGCAGGCAGACCCCTAAGCTGCTCCCAAAAATCTGGAGAACTGGCCTGCCAAGGGGGAATAAATAAGAAAATCTCTCCCAGGAAGGCTCAAATCAGGAGCCATGGCTGAGGGGGTCAGCAGTCCCCTGGCCCCAAGGTGACTCCTGGAAATGAAGATCTGGGCTGGATGTTGGGGGAAATGCTAATGGCTGGGAGCAGCTCCTGTCAAGCTGAATAAATCCCCTGTTCTCCATTCTGCAACACAATGGCACATGAATGACTAAGCAATTCTGATAACAATTCAATAGACAAATGTCAGCTTGCTTTGATTAAACATTACTTGTGGAGCTGTTTCAGGGCAGCTAAAGACACATCAGCCTGTCTGTCTCACCCCAGCCCTCCCAGCCAGGGCAGAGACACATTTATTTCACAACTACAACTGATTTGTTTTTTTTTTTTTCCAAAGCAATTGGAACTCCTGTAACATCTGAACTAAGTCTAGATTTACGCAAGCAGAGCTGGGAAAATTTAAAAAAAAACCAAAATAGCCTCTCTGTTTTAAGATCTGAGTTTCACTTCTCCCTTGCTCCATCAGTTATCCCTTAGCACAGTAATAACCTGGTCCAGTTTGGAGATACAGGTGGAACAGAGCCATGTAATTATCCACATTTCCACATATATTCTTGCATATTTGCACTACTGAAATAAAACTCCTCCAGCATGGGATTAGTCCAGAAAAACAGTTCAGTTTAGGAATGTGGCTGCAACATGCACCCAGGCTTTCATTTGCTGCAGCTCTAACACATTTTTAATTATTTTTATCCGTGCTGTAGGTCAGCCCTTTACAAAACACTGACCCCCTCTTCTCATTTTTGCAGAGCACATTTAGGTGAGCCCCCAAACCCAGTTCTGAGTGCTGAGAGGAACAACCTCACCCTGACACAGGGGCTGCTCCCCTTGTCTCCAGTCAGTTGTGAAATGAGCTGCTCAGCACTGCATCCGTAATGGGCACTGCAGTGCAGATGGCAAAAGCACAGTCACAACTCTGCTGTGCCTCCGCCAAGAGCCCTGGGTGATGCAGCAGAGCAGCTTGGAGAAGTGAGGAGGAGAAGAGAGGCTGCTCCTCGTGAGGCATTTTCACCTTTTGGTCCATACAACAGGCTCTTTGGCACAGCAACACCACAGAAGCATGGCCAGAAGAGCCCGAGTGAAATCCTCTGCACTGCAGGCTGTGGGATTGAGGATTCCACCCTGTGGGATTGAGGATTCCACCCTGGGATCAGTGCTAGGCTGTGTTTCAGTGATACTCATTGCCTTGGAGTTGGGAGAACACAAGAATCCCCCACCCCTCTGCTGCAGAGATCTCTTGGTCACTGAGAAGGAAAATAGACCCTTGCAAACATCCTCAGTCACCACCAGTCCCAGGGGGCTCATTACTGCCCTTGGCCTCAGTCTAGGACAGTGAGTGATAATGTTATTTCTCTAATTTCACTCTTTCTGGCTGCTTTCCTTTCTCCTGGGCTGGGAAGCAGCCTGTGGAAGCAATCTGCCCTTGTACACACAGAACCCACATTTACAAGGGAAAGTCTGTGAACTTGGGCTGTTCCTTGAGTTGTGACCATTGGCAGAGGCTGCATCCTGCAGGCAGAGGCCTCAGAGGAGGCATCCACACCAAGCAGGTACAAAACTTCACAGGGACAATGACCACACGTTTGTGCATGACTGTGGGCACACACAGAGCAAATAACTACAAGTCAGGAGAGTCCTGCTTGCCCCTGGCTGCAAAGGGGAATTCTCAGCTGATCTTTGCAGCTCCCATTCGAGAGCACAAAGCCACTTGCAAAATCACCAGGTTGGCCCTTGCAGCTTTACTGTTCTCAGTATTCTTTGAGAGTTCCCTCTGATTTGCTTTATTAGAGAAACCTACTCAAAGGGATTTGTGTGCATGCTCAGCTTGATTTGTGAACTCCAACAGGAGGGGCAGCCAGTAAAATTAATGAGGTTCTGGGCAAATGATTGCCCATGCAGACCCACAGACATAAAGCATTAACTGACTGTCTAATTAACAAAGGCCACGTGCCCGATTAAGCATGCAAACGCTGCTGCTGCTCCACACACATTGACACACATTAATGTCTCAGCGAGGATACATTTGCAAGTGTCTGCTTGGCACGATGATGGAGCACGCAGCCTGCTTCCATAAACACTTGTCAGGATGCAGGATATACGTCCACGAAATAATCTGCTGCCCATTTTCTGTAACGAGCACAAATTCCTTCTGGGAAGCAGCACAGCAGGCCCCCAGGCCCATGCGGGCACTGCCTGAAAGCCACATTCTAGAAGGGGGCAAAGCAAGGACAAAGTGGCCTTGGGAGGAAAGTTTGAGCTGCTTTTCAGTGGTTTTGTCATGCAAGTGAAGGGCTGATTTCATGTCACAGCGTCTGTACTGGGTGATAAGGGGTCAGGGGCACATGGCCCTGTTCCTGCTCTGCTGTGTCCTTATCACACAACACCCTCTAGGTCCTCATCTCCTCCCTGATTAAAGCTCAGGGTTTGGGTTGTTGTTTTTTTTTTTTTTTAATTCATCATCATCATTTTTTTTTAAACAGAGAAAAATAGTCTAAAACATCCAACAGAGGAGGCAGAAACAGCAAGGCCTAGAAGGGGGGTCACAGTACAGGATACCTGCTCTCCATCAGCTCACATAACTCATTTAGTGCTGCCAGATCACATCATTTTGGAAAATGGATATGAGCTGGGGAGGGCAGGAGGGCAAAATTCTGGAAAGCTCCTGGCAATATCTGGTGCTAGAGGAGAAATTTTTGGCAGCAGTTCCAGTTGTGGAGCAGGGTCACACCAACAGCCGACCCACAGAGGGAATTCCTGGGAATGCCACAGAGGCCAGGAGTGCAGGGGAGCTGCAGAGGATCCTGCTCTGTGATGGGATTGAGCTTCTCCTCACCTCAGAGCCTGCCCTGTCTCTGCTCCCAGCAGCAGGAATTGCACACACACACACCTGAGCCTTGGCACTGCTGGGTTCACGGGCCGAGCTCAGGGTGTTCCTCAAGCCTGGGCTCAGCCCCACTCCCCTAAATTCTCAGAACCTCCCCTTTCCCCAGGGATGCAGGGAGGCCAAGGGGGCTATTAGAATAACTGGTTATGCCTGTGATGTGTTTCCTTGCTGCTGGAAGGTTTCCAAAGACATTTCAGGTGCTGATGAGACCTTCCAGCACATCCATTTAGAGTCTGCAGTTTCCCTTCCTTCCTGCATTATTTACCACACAATCCCAAGCTGCTTAAAAGACTGTTTCAAGCTATTTTCTGAATCATCCTTCCCTCCCTTCGCTGCTTCATGTAATAATCTCTCTGAAATCTATTTTGGGAGTGGCATTTTGCAGCAGAGGCTTGTTTTGTTTGCTTTTCTCCCAACTGTTCTGTCGCAGATGCAGAAAGTTGGTTCGTTATTGGAAGTTGCTGACAAGGACAGGGCTCACAGATCCTGTGTCCTGAGGCTTTGCCTTGCTCCACTGTCCCCTCTGGAATGGGGATGTGGAGGCTCAGAATGACAAGAGCAAGGCTGTGCCCATTAATTTGCTCCTGCAGAGCTGCTCCTGGTGATCAGAGCTGCAGGCAAGGGCTTTTTGCAGAGTTGTGTGAGGATGGCAGCTCATATTGATTTCTCAGAGCAAGGTCCTCCATAAAGGTTTGGATTCCTGAATTATTCTGGTATTGAGCAGAGCATCTGGGCAGCCTGGTGAAAAAGAGGGTGGACACTGCCAGAAGCTGGGTTATAGAACAAAATAAAACAAAGAAGGGGTATATTTTGAGCTGGACAAACGGAAAAAAACTGAAAACTTTTTTTCAGAAACAACCAGAAATCTTGAAAAATACCTCAGACCTTATCCTAGAACCAGAGACACATTTTACATCAGAGAGGCTACATTAAATTTGCTACCTCCACTCAGTTTCTCAGCCACCCAACATTCATATTAGATTAATATTTGCAATTCAGCTGCCTTGCTCTTACCCTGAGAGCACCTGACCGGGAAGTGACTGCACTTCCACACCACAGGTTCAAAGCCAAAGTGCTGCTCTTGCTTCAGCAGCTCTTGGCAAAGTTCAGTGCAGTTCTCAGCTTTGAAGCCCAACTGCAGCAGTGACTCTGGTCTCCAAAGGCCAAAAGAAGAGAGGGAGAAAGGAGGGAGGTGGGAGGACAGCTGAGAATTGCACATTTCAGATGTGGGATACGGCTATTTCTTTTTGGAGGCCTATTTCTGGAAAACTGGGCAGCTGAAACAAGAAAGCAAATCTAAAATGAAAGATCACACTAGAAAGCACAAACACCCAGACACCGTGGCAGGCAAGAGCTGGGGGACCTGTGTAATCACAGCTATAATGATTCTATAATTTCACATCCAAACATAATTAGTCGAGGTACGTTCTTTGACAGCTAGAGATTTGCAAAATTAGGGTCAAGCAGGTTCATTTTTTTAATTGCTCTCATTTCCCCCCTCTGTGTTGTTTCTTGTCATTTATAGGCTCCTCCCTGGGCCAAATTCATCCCTGGGGTAACCCCTTTTAAAAAAAATCCCCCCCCAAAGCTGGTCCTTTGTCCCCTGGAAGCTTGGAAGCGTGGCAGCAAACAGCTCTGCCTGCGTGACTGCCCCGTCACATGCTGGCACATCTGAAGGACTCTGTGTGCAGCTTGCCAGCCCTAAGAACCCAATTCCCTGGGAAAAAAAATTACAAATCCAACTGTGCTTCATGCATTCTTGCTGTCAACAGCAGCAGCAGCAGCAGAGAGCAGGCAGCCAGCCTAATTCCAGCCAGATTAGAGCCTGCACTTTCGGGTGGCAGCAGGGTGTGCAAGGGGCTGTTGGAATGTGCAGCCAGATTCCATCCTCTGGATGGATCCCACCCAGCCAAACCTGCCAGGATGGGAAGTTTGCAGTGTTCAGACATCCCATAAAATGGTCTCTCTCAAAGGTGATGCTGCCTTGGTTTGTGCAAATCGTGAATTGTTGATGCATTTGCTCACTCTGTATTTAAGTGATGACTTTCATTTTTCTGTATCATCCACAGCCTATCAACAGTTCCTGTGAGTGCCCAAAACATTCACCACTGACATTTAGGGGAGAAATTCGTCCCTGTGAAGGTGGGCAGGCCCTGGCACAGGTGCCCAGAGCAGCTGTGGCTGCCCCTGGATCCCTGGCAGTGCCCAAGGCCAGGTTGGATGGGGCTTGGAACACTCTGGAACAGTAGAAGCTGTCCCTGCCCATGGCAGGGGGGAACCAGATGATCTTGAAGGTTCCTTCCATCCCAAACCATTCCATAATTATTTTATCCCTGGGAATAACAGAGCCCAGCTCTGTTAACAAACAAATCCCAGGCAGGAGTCAGAGCCCAGGTTGGGGCCAGTGGAGCTCAATTTCCTGGCCAGGAGTACAGTTCCAGCTTTGCATGGTAACAGCCAAGGAGAACAAAGCCAAGAGTCCCAAAACAGCAGAAAAAAAACCCCCTCCAAAGCTGTGTCTGGCCAGCTTTAGTCCACCCAGGCACTCAAACACAACAGCTGGAGATTCACTGGGCAGCAGAGGGGTGCACACACCCCCAGGTACAAACCCTCTGTGCCCTTCACCCCACACAAGCTCCTGCACTGCTTCCATGAGTGTTCCCTGAGCTCTGGGGTGGCCCTGCTGGGGCAGGGAGGTGGCACCAGTGACACTCTCTGCTCCCTCCCAACCTGGCCCCTCCTGGCATGCTCTCACAGGGGGCTCCTCATCCCAACAGGACCCGATCCCAGAGGCTCAGCCCCATCACCCTGGGAGCCCAGCATTGCCAGGCAGTTTTCTGGGCTGCTGAGGGAGATCATTACCTGCTCCATTCACACAGGTGAGCAGCCACCCACTCTCACCCCATTTCAGAGGGCAACACAGCAAACTCCATTAGAATGGAACCTGGATGGCAGGGGACAAGCTGAAAAGACAATATTCAGCCTGCCAGCAAAGGCAACAGAGTCTGGGAGAGAAAAAAAAATGTAAAAAAAGTCACATTTTAGCATCTGCAGCCCCAGTGAGGACACCTGAAGTCTGCACATGAGGCTGCTCCTCTGAGACAGCCCTGCCTGCTCAGGGGGAGCAAATCCAAGCGTTTCCATCTCATTATCCAGGCTGGGACAGCTCAGCAGGGCTGGGTGAGGGCTGAGGTTCCCCCAGGGCTGCAGTGGGGTGACAGTTTGGCAGCATCAGCACTCGGGCTGGCCTTTATCCCTCACAGATGTTGCTGTGCCGAGGATGAGGAGGTGTTTATTTTGCAGGATGATGGTGTCTTGGCCTGTGGCACTCAGCCAAGCAGCCCAAGGTCAGCTCTGCACACACTGTAGGGTTTCTTTGGCACCTCTCCCGAGCAGCTTCCTTGGTTGCAGCACTGCTGGGGAAGGAGGGAGGTGGGAAAGGAGGGGAATCCTCCAAGTCTGCAATGCCCAGGCTCTGCACAGCCCAAGGCAGTGACACTGGAGCTCCTCAGAGCTCACGTCCCCAGATGGCAGCTGTGGATCAGAGGCTTTAGGTGCAATAAAAGAGAAAATGTCATCTTATTTTTCTCACTTATCTTCCTGCCATTACACCATTTATCTCCACTGATCCCACTTCAGGTGCAACCAGCCTGGGGTGGGAGCACTGAACTGCACTGAACAAAGCCTGGGAAAAGAATCTCTGAGATATTCTCCTCTCCATGTGAGCTACAAAGCCAGAAAATATTTTCTTGGCAAGGGCCAAGCCTTTGTCACGTGTCAGTGTAACTGTGCTGAAGTTAATCATATTAATTTCTAACACTGTCAACTCACTATTTGAAAACTTTCTAAGTACCCCAGAATTAACAGCTCTTGTAATTTCCAGTGGTGCAGATGAAATCAGAATCTGGCTTAATTTTAATGCAGAGAGCAAAGGAGGATCAAAAAGAAGCTTGGCACTTCCCTGCCTTCATGGAAAAGCTCTGTGAGGCTGACTGTTTCTAAGTTTGGGGACATTGTAGAGGATATTGCTTCACGGGACAGCTTTCCAATTGCACTGCACTTTTACACACACTCTGTATTCCCAAACCAGAACATGTGGAGCTTCTGAATGAATACAGAAATTCCTGTTTGCTCGTTTTCAACTCTGCATTAAGCAGCATTCCTCAATATCTGCATCTGCACCTATCATTGATAAAATCAGCTCTCAGACTCCAAGTTTCTGTCTCAGTCTGCAATGACCTGCAGTGATCACTAAGGAGACAGACCTAGAAATCTTCACCCCCAGAGTCAAATTCTCTGCATTTTAACAATGGAAAATATAAATACAGCAGGCTGGAAAAAACAGCACCTTGTTACTCCAGAAAGGCAAAAATACTTTAAAATGCAAATTGGCTTCATGTACTTTTGAACTGGAATATATCCTCATTTCAAACTCACCCTCCCTCCTCCCCGAGCTTCAGCGGGGATTAATAGTCCTGTATGCCAAGAGAGTTCAAACACTATTTTTAATCACATCTTACAACCACACTGTCCCAAATGCTTTACATGACAAAGCAACCGAGGCAGAGAGAACGTGAGGAGGAGAGGAATCCGAGGAGAGGAATTCGTGCCTCGGATCCAAAGCCCTCTTCAGGAAAGAGGGATCTCAAAAGGCAGAAAGGAAATGGGGCTGGAGCAGAGCTGGGGGAGCCTGGAAAGATGGAGAGAAGGAAGGGAATGTTTGGTGGGATGGTTGAGCTGCAGGAGGGAGGGCACTCAAGGACACTGCAGAGCTCGCAGGAGCTCGGGGCTGGCGCTGAACTTTCTGTTCCCACTGCCTGTTTTGGAGAGCGTCCTGGGGATGCCTCTCCTTGGGAATTCGCCTGCTGGAGGAGGTTCTGGAGCTGCCCAGGCAGGGTGACAGCGGCACATAGGCACGCAGTGCCACCGCAGGCTTTATGGCACTGCCAGGACCTGCCGGGGCAGAGCGCCGGGATTTGCAGGGTTACAGCTGCAGGGACCCTTGGTGGCACACTGGAGTAGGCACTCAGCATCTGAAATCTGTTTCCAGGTCTTGTGTGTTGCTCAATTCTGCTCCGCTCTGCTGACTCTTTTTGAGTCTGGATAAAGCTCAGCCAAAAAAGAAGCCTCGTATGCTTCACCCAAATCTGTTCAGGGATCCCAGAGGTCATTACAAAAGTGAGTAAATACAACACACTCCCTTTCAAGCACGTACAGTCAGTGTGTCAGACCTGGGAAATTCCCCTTCTCCAGCATTCAAGGTGGTGGGACAGGCTGGAGCAGAGAGGAGGTGGAAGCACAAGTTTGGGTTAGCCTGTGGTCCTGCAGACTTTCTCAGGAACTGAACCAGGGCTGCAGCCTGGGACAGACTTAGAAATGTGCATTGAGGGTGCTCAAGGTCCAGCCACGGGTGAACAATAGAAATACAAATGGTTTGCCTCCCATCAAACGCAGTTAAGGGGATTTATAACATTTTAACCCTGACAGTCCCTGACCTCTGGCAGGGGTGTCAGCACCCACACGTGTTTGTCACCTTTGCCAGGCAGCACAGGGAACGTTCCTGTTCTGCAGCCTCAGTGCTCCCCTCCAAGAGCTCTGTTTCTCCTCATGCTCCCAAATTCCATGTGAATCTTTGAGGGATTGATCCAGGCTCAGCACTTCCTGCAGCTCCTTTCAGTGTGCTGGGGCCTGTCCTCCAAGCAGGAGGGGGTTTTGCTGTGTTCATTTTCCAGAAAGGAGCTTAAAGCAATCAGCCTGTTCCTTGGAAAAGGGCAGGGGGTGTCTCTGCAGTCAGCCAGCAGTGACCCGAGCTCGGGAGGACAAAAGGAGGACAATGACACTTCTGTGCTGCTTGTCACCTGACCAGAAACAAACTGGCATTAACCTCACCCCTACGTGGGACAGACACAAATGCCAGGACACAGAAATGGTCAGGGCTGTTTACAGTGGAAATGTCAGAGCATCTCAGCCCTGCTGGGTACACAAAGGGCTGCTGCTCCCAGCCCAGCACAAACTCAGCCCTGCAGAGAGGGTTCTGACCCTTCTCCCCCTGCACCACTCATGGTCCATCAGCAAACCCTGCTCCTCAGCCTCACTAAACTTCCCTAAAATGATACATCTGCCTCTAAGTAAAGGCCACTGAGAAGGTTTCAGGCTGAGGGAGAAGGATTTTGAGAGCCCTGTGCTCAGATAAGCAACCTGTGTTGGATCCTGACTAGAACATCTCCTGGGCACGGCAATTATTATATAAGAAATTGTTTCATATGAGATTAAGTTCCTGCATCCTCTTTACTCCACAGACAAAGCACACAGCAGGCAAGGGAACTGAGGAGCTTTAGAATTGTCTCATGTTCACACACATGACTGCTATTCCTGCTCAGCTCTTAACTTGCACAACACAAACCTGAAATCAGAATTCCCTGCACACCCAATTCTTCCATGAACTCCTCAATGCAAGGAATGCAGGATTGGGCACCATGCTCTCTGCTTGCTGGGAAGGCTCAGACTGAAAACTGGTGCTGTACTGAAGCAGATTCTGTTGCTCAAGAAAACAGGCTGCACACACTGCTTTGTTTTTGTAGGGTTGCTAGGGAGCACTGTTACTATTATTGATTTTTGTCAGGCCTCTGAACCACTTATCAAAACAAGTTATTCCACACGCACCACAAGGAACGAAGCCTGGCTCCCTACAGCTCTGTGCCCTCCATCCCTGAACTTTAATTCCCAGTGCAATTGGCCTCTCCCTCTCCCAAAAGCCAGGATCTCCCTCCCACATCTCCCTTGTGCTTTGCAGAGCAAGAGGGAGCAGAAGCAAGAGCTGGGTCACCACTCTGAACTTGTTTATTGGCTGGCTGGGAGCTACAAACAGTGGCTGATTTCTAAATTTGGCCTATTTCACTCTCACTGGGGGATTAATGTTGGACTTGCTCTGCTGTCCAGGCATCAGCTTGCATAAAATTTGTAAGAACTCATGCTCTCTGTGATTTGACGAATTTAGCTGAAAATTGGCCAAAAGCTTTTTCTGAGAGGGAAGGGGGGCAGTGGATGGGCAGGAGGTCAAGCTGCACAGTGTGGAAATCAGGCTGGAAGCACAGACAGTAAGGCACTACCTCAATTTTGCAACCAAATGCACAGAGAAAAACCCAGAACACCTCATTAAGTCCCAGATACTCAGTATCACATTTGTAGCTGCCCCTGATAATGGCTCTCCGACACAGACTATTTACTGAACACAGCTTGGATCTGGCAAGAGTGGCTGTCAGAACGCTGATGTGATGAATATTCACACATCAGGATGTTGCAATTTTAATGACATAGATACCATTAAAATACCAGGGTCCAGAGTGCAAAAGCAAATGGAAAAGGCCTGAGAAACCCAAGCCTTGGAGGTGGCCACTTATTAATGGCAGCTTTGTACCTTTTCTGCCAGACAGCAGAGATAAGGAGCCTTCACTTTCCCAAGTTCTTCTATTAAAGGACCTTTTTTGGGAAAATTTCTCATGGTTGCTAACAAACATTGAGCTACACCAGCCTTAGCAACACCGGGAGAGCGTAGGTGTGGGGCACCTGTGAACACACAGCAACTGTGTCCTGGTGTGTGTGTGTGTCCTGACAAGGATTTCTGCACAGGGATGCTGCATGGGGCTGCACAGGATCTGCTCCAGTGGGTAAATGTGGAAGGCAGCACAGCCAGGAGGAAGCAGGGGTGTGTGAACACACATCAGTCACCTCATCACACGCTGCAGAGGTGGGCAGGCACCTCTGGGCATCATTTGTTCAGGCAAGGCCACCCAAAGCCAGGTGTCCAAGACCCTGTCCAGGCAGCTGTTCAGTATCTCCAAGGATGCAGAGTCTTTAAACTCTTTGGGGAACTTGTTCCTGTGCTTTACCATGTTCAGACAGAGCCTTTGGTGGTTTATTGGAAGTCCACTCCTTCTTTTCCTGACACTGGGGCCCACAGCGAAGAGCCTGACTCTGTCTTCTTCACAGCCTCCCTTCAGTTATTGGCACAATGGAGAATGGAAGAGAATCATTTTGGTTGGAAAAGCCCCCCTGGACTCCAGCCCATCGAGTCCCAGCTGTGCCCATCCCCACCTTGTCCCCAGCCCAGAGCTCTGAGTGTCACCCCCAGGGATGGGCACTCCAAACCTCTCTGGGCACTGCCAGTGCCTGAGCCCCCTTTCCATGGGGAAATTCCTGCTGTGCCTCCCCTGGCCCAGCCTGGGGCCGTTCCCTCTGCTCCTGTCCCTGTCCCTGGGAGCAGAGCCCGACCCCCGGCTGTCCCCTCCTGGCAGGGAGTTGTGCAGAGCCACCAGTGCCCCCCTGAGCCTCCTTTTCTCCAGGCTGAGCCCCTTGCCCAGCTCCCTCGATGATGGGATCCCCTCTGAGCCTCTTTTTCCACACAGAACAATCCAAGCTCTCAGCTTCTCCTCACAGGAGAGGTGCTCCAGTCCTTTAATCACCTTTGTGACCCCCTCACTGCACTCCCTCCCTCCAGTGGCTCCACATGTCCCCGGTCCTGGGGGGCCCAGGACTGAACAAAATACTCCAGACATGCTTAGGAGCACAATCCAGAGCTCCTAAGAACTGCCAAGGGGGACAGCACCACCAGCAGAGTGATAGGAATTGGGGTTTGTGAATATATTTTTCCTAAATCTGGAGACTCCCTTCTTGCCTTCCTGCTCTGATGTGGCTCTGGGATGAACAGCCTCAGGTGAGCAGGAAGTTGGTGACAAGGAAAAGGAACCAGGACCTGGAAATGCCCTGGCTACAGAGCAGGGCTGTGCTCTTTCCCAGGCTCTCCAGGCAGGACTGAGGCCAGCAAGGACAAAGCAGCAGCTCCTAGATCAGTAACTCAAAGAGGTCTTCAAACATTACTACTCATCAACAACAAGAAGAGTTTCATCTCGTGTGAACAGCTTGCTCCTCAGAGTCCCACCACATTCAGCAGGATTCTGTTTATACTGAAGAAGGTTTTTTATTGACTCTTTTCTCTCAAATAATTGATAAGCTCCCCCTGCCTCCCCACTTTGATCAGCCTCTATCCCAGTTGTGCCCAAGGTCTGGTCTAGTTCCAGCCCATCTCATTATCTCCAGCACCAGGAGCAGGTGGTGTTTACAGGACTTGGATTTCTGCACAAAGAACACGAATCTGGAGGCCACACTGGGAAACAAAATTCATTCAGGACAAACACAGCTGAATTTCATTATACATCCCTTTGCTGTATTGCTATCCCATTTCTTTTTCCTTCTGCTTTTCCTTTCCTTCTCTTCTTTCCTGTTGTCTTTTCCCCTCTGAAGGATGGGGTCAGCATCCTTTGAAATCAGGGAGGAAACTTCCACAGCCTTGAGGCCTTTGGAACCTTTCAAGCCTTCTGCCCTCTTCTCCCTGGGCAGAAAAATCACCTCAGTGGGTGTCCATCTATGGGGAGATCATTAAACCACAGAACAAAATAAAGGCCATGAGGGATTCTAGGTCAATCTCCTTGATCATCTTCGGATTTTTTTTCCCAGGGCTAAAAGGGTGAGGATTGTGTTATGCCAGGGTGGATTCAGGGTGTTGTGGAGAGTGAGAAGATCCCCCCTGAGCCCCCTTTTCTCCAGGCTGAGCCTCCCCAGCTGCTCCTCATAGCCCTGACTCCTAATTCAGAGTTCATTCCTAATTTCAGTGTTTGAAGCTCCCCCTTTCACAGACAGTCATAATTTGTGTCCCACCACACCCCAGCCAGACCCAAAGCCTGAATTTAAACCCAATTCTGCTTCCCAGGATCTGCCAAGCTCTCCATTCAGCCATGCCCAGCTTGAAACTGGGCTCTGTGCTAAGCACTGTGGGAAGCTGCAATGGAACAAAATGGACTACAAGGTTGTCGGACTTATTTTTCACTCCTTACATTAACTAATTAGCTTTCTTCCTCATTAAAGTCCCTCCAAGCATATCAATTACCCAGCTCTGATGGCAAGGACGCTACAATAGCCCTCAGTGCAATCAGATGAGTTGGAATTCAGCACAGCAGACCAACAGGGTGGAGGGTTGGGTTACCCGTGTGTCAGCAAAAGGGCATTATTCTCCTGACCTCCCTCCTGCAACAGGAGCTGAATGGTGGCTGGGAGAGGGCACAGGAAATGCCAGCAAAACAGCACAATAAGCATCTCCCAAGGAGCTGCAAGGGGAAACCAGGGCTGGGACAAAAGGCCAGAGAAATATCCAAGTGTTGGTCTAAAATTAGGACAGCCTAAAACTTGGCCTCGCTCTTCTTTTGTTTCTATCTGATGGGAGCAGCTTTGCAATTCGTGTCTTGGTTAGAACAATTCCACCTCTCCCCTCCAGGAAAATGGTGAAGAAAAGGGATCTGCCTGGGCTGTGCCCTGCTCGTGGCCCAGCATTCACCCACACCAAACATGTTTATCCCAGCAGCTCAGCAGGGCAGGTTTCCCTAGGAAAATTTCGGATTAATTTGTTTTTCCGAGCCGGTTTGTCACAGCAACATCTCATTTTATGCCCTGCTGCTTCACCTGGCCCTTGGCATTGTCCTGCACCTGAGCTGGCCGGTCCCCATCTGCCTGAGGCTGTCACAGCCCTCAAATGCAAACGATTCCGTGGGCACCAAGCAAAGGCAGGCAGCAGCACCGACACCGAATCTGCTCCTCCCGAAGCCCCACGTTCAGCTGGGCACGGGGACGAGGCTGCTCCGTGCAGCTGAATACTTAAAAGCACCCAGACAATAAGAATGCATTAAACTTTTATCTCCAGTGCTCCAGCTACAATAAGCAATCAAAGAAATTGCCACTCTCCCAGGGCTCCCGATTGCCTAAAGGAAAGCAACTTTTGTCTGGGTGTGGGGATGTGTGTGTGTGTGTGAGGAAAGATGGATAAAAGGATCTCAAATACCAGCTGCAGTGTTTGGCTACTTTGCATTAGGCAAATGATGAGCACTGAGCACAGCACAAAGCTCGGGCAAAGGCAGTTTTATGCACTCACACACAGGGAAGAAGAAGTAAGACATTTTTTGCTCCAAAGATTTCATGATCAAGCCCAGTTTTTGAGGGTTTTTTTCCCCCCTCAAAAGGGAGCTTTACAGGAGACAATTACCAGCCTAAATTTCAGAGCCACACTGTGAAAAAAACCCTTTGCATAAGGCTGTTATTCCCATTATCCAAATTTTGGGAGCCTGGATGTCACAACTGGCAGCTGCAGCTCACCTTTCCATGAGTGGCAGCAACAGCAGGATTAGCAAATCAAGCTATGGTTTCTATAACTACAACAAACTGATTAAAAAGCTCTCATAAGAATTACACATGTTTCTTTTCACTCTACTCTTTGGCCATTTAATGATGTGGAAATTTTATTTCTCATGAAATATCCACAAACTGGCCACTTTCCTCATGAAATATGCATGAATTATAGAATTCCTTATGCTCCTGAGAAAATAAACCACTTTAATCTGAGAAAATTCTTCATTTTATAATGTCAGAATGCTTTCTTTTCCTTTTTTGATTCAGAACCAGGGTGGTTTCAGAAAAGGTCGTGCTTGGCATGAACCAGACTTTTCGTGTGAAGGGAAAAACTGGTAAAAAATAAAAAATAGACTAAAAAAAACACACACACACAAACCCCCAAGAGCTGATATAGATAATTTCAAAACAAATCTTTGCTTTTCAAACATTGTCTTCTTGTTTATTTTCCCACAATCCTTTAATGGGCAAAATGCCCTGGTAAAAAATCATAGTATTGAAATAACTTTGTTTTCAATCCACTTTGTTTCTTGGTTTCCCATTTCTCTGTGGATGTTTTCCCTGTCCTGCAGATAATACCGTGTGAGCAGGAACGAGCTATTTGCTCCAGGAACTATAACACCAATTTTCTCCATTTGATTTTAATACAGCTCTAGGAAAAAAAACTAAAATTCCCCCATGTGCACGATTGTCTCACTTACAATAGCACCTCTCAGCAAAGAATCTGCACGAGCTTTACCAAGGAGAAGTGTTATGATTTACAGTCTGTTAAAAATATACTTTACAGCATATTAAAAATAACCTTTTTGAGACATCCTTGATGTTCAAAGCATGGCTGGATGGAGCTCTGAGCACCCTGGGGTAGTGGAAGGTGTCCCTGCCATGACACAGGGTGGGACTGGGTGAGCTTTAAGGTCCCTTCCAACCCAAACCATTCCATGTGAAATAACTTTTATGCCTTTAGAGCCTCAAACATTTCCAGCTCTGCCGGTATCTCCCCCAGTTTGGGATTTGTGCAGCAGCTTGGGCTGTTTCACACACCTTTCCTCCGCATTCTTTCATGGTTTTCCACTTCCAGAAAGACATCAAACTAACGTCCTCTCACCCTATCCCCAAAATATCAAGGGGATATTTTAAAATCAGAGGCAGAGAAACATTTCCCTGTGCAAATGGAGCAGCCGTGTGAAAAAGGAGAGTGTCTCCTTCTCAGGGTGGGAAGGGATGAGGAGGGAAGGACAAAGAAGCCTCAGGAAGGAGATTTCAGGAAGAAATGTGCTGCTTTTTTTTTTTTTCCCTGAGAATAAGCAGCATCTTCCTGAGAGCCATCATTTTGATTCACTGTTTCACGTGTAAATAATTTACCAGGCTAAAAGGTCAAGAGCTGCAGGTCCTTAGAGGAGGGGAGAAAAGTGCAAGCTGTAAATAAGGGACGAGTGACTTATGTGGAGCATAAAACACCTTATAGGCAACACGTAGATCCACAAATGCACTAACAGGGAAATCCCAGCTCCACAACCACCACACAGAGGCAGAAATAACCTCTACCTCATGCTACATCCCCTTGAACTTAACTTGAGAGCAGGAAGCTCACTGAATGCGATCTTTTGGGATAGAAATTACACTTTTAAATTAGCTCCACGACGCCCAGATGCGCTGCTGATGGATGCACGAAACAGAGGGGCGAAAGAAATTAATTTCCAGCCTCCTTGTTTTCATCTTTTCATCCTCTGATGTCAGGGTAATTGCTCCTCTGCTCCTGGATGTGACAGTCCTTGCCTCTCTCCAGAAGGTGAGGGAACAGCTGCTTTCCTTTCTGACACCAGTGGATTTCCAATCAGCTGTCAGGCAGCATTAGATCCCTGAATGCTTCCAGCATGCCACGCTTTCCTCACGCTCAGAAACTCCAAATGTGGGGCTGCACTCCCCAGCTTGAGGCAGAAAAGATCAAATCTGCATGGATTTAAAACTACATCGAATCCCAGGGGAAAAAAAATGCTGGAAAGACAAGTAGTATAAACAAGCAAAGGACCACGGGGCGTTATCCTGACACAGATATCCAGGTGGAAAGATCAGGAATAAGCAGCACTTTGTCCCACACACACTGCTCCTCACAGTGGTTTTTACAGCAGTGCTGCCCTCAATAGTGAAATCTGTGCTATGGAAAATTTCTCAGGCTCAGGCAAGAAGAGTAAATAGTGGGCTTGGAGAAAAAACAGGATTTCATCCAGCAGTTTGAACAGATAGCCCAGCTTTTTGGGTTTACTCCCATCTCTGACACTGCATTCCAGAGCAATCACAAGCTATTCATTCCCCCAGCAAAAAGCCTGTATTTCCCTGCCTAGAGGGGCAGTTATTGCCTTCATCAGCTCAACTGGCATTTTTCATAAACATTTGTAAAACATGTGAAAACTTCAAATGCAAAGCAACTCTTCCAAGGGATTACGTTACACAGATACACTCCAAGGCTTCACTTGATGATCTAGTTTGGAAAATTACCCCTTCTGCATATATGGCAATAATGTTTATATTATTTTTGCCACATGCTTTCAGCCTTTCATAATAATGGAAACAATGATATAAGAATGAACAACTGACATTTCTGTTTGAGGACACAGCATGCATCTCCTCTGAAAGGCTCTGCAGCAGCTTGACAAATACATTTTCCTTTGGTATTTGCAGATACTTTGAGCTCCAAACTGTTTGAGTTACAAGACAGAACCCACCAAAAAAAAAAAAAAAACAAAAAAAACCCAAAAAACAGAGAATCAAACACCATCCTGTGGAGGAGGGCATGTTGAACACAAATTCTGCTTACTTACATCTCTGTTACAACACCAGCCACTTCTATACAATGAATATGCATGCACACACACGCACACACATATATATTTACATATAAAATAAAGCAATGTATAAATTTCAATGCAGTGTTTCAGAAATAGAGTGATTCAGAATGCCTGTGGTGTATACAGCATATGCTCCATGGATAATATGTTGCCCAGCACAAATGGCAAACATGCAGGGAATAGACATTTTCTTCCAGGGCTCTGGAGCCTCCAAAAGGTTGGCAGGCTGGGTGCGTGGTGCACATTCTTTGGGAGAGAATTATGGGCTGGGGAACATTCCTGCAGCTTCCCAACTCTTTCAATAGTTTGCCACCTGCATAGCCAAGCTGTTCGTTCTGTAAATCTCCAGGATCTCAAAACTCTGGCACTTCCCAGCAGTGCTGACCCCGATCCACACCCCAGGGAACATGGCTTTAACTCCTTCAGAGGCTGGGACAAAGATTAAACACGATTTTGGGGCTGCTGACACCAAAAGGGCCAAACCTAAGACACATTTTCTTTGTTTCAGCAGTCCCTGCTTTCTCCTTACCAGCAGAGTGCACAGGATCAGGGCTGTGATCCTGAGCTCAGCTCCAAACAGGCTCCTCAGGGAATGGGCATGGCCCCAAGGCTGCCAGAGCTCCAGGAGAGCTTGGACAATGCTCTCAGGGTGGGATTTTTGGGGTGTCTGTGCAGGGCCAGGAGTTCCACTGGCTGATCCCTATGGCTCCCTTCCAACTCAGAATATTCTGTGTGAATATTCCACCTGAGCTTCTGCAGAACAATAAAACCCTACAAAAAGCAGGCAAACGTGGCCCAAAGCCAGCAGGCACAGCTGGAATGCTGCTAAAGGACAAGAGCAAATTTAGCTGCACTGCCACCCTGCTGGATTCACCTTGGTTTGGATCAGCTCATTCCAAATCTCACATTTTTACAGTTCCCATGCACAGGGGCAGCAGGGCAGGATCTGGGCTGCAAAAACACCTGGGGAAAAGTTCCCCTGCCAAGGAGAGCAAAGCAGATTTGAGTCTGTGCTGCTGGAAGTGCCAGCACAGGGAGGAAGGGAAGCAGCTCCCACAGCTCCTGCCTGGGGGCAGATGGGTTTTGCTTCTGCAAGGGTGCCCACAATAATTCCATCTGAATTCCAGCACTGGCAGAGCCTGGCCACAGCCAGCAATCCCAGGTTTCTCATCTTAATCATTGGCAGGCCAAAGATGGAGAAATGAGACTCAGTAAGTGGCTTCTCATTTTGTGGCAGAGGCTGCCAGGGCAAGGAAGAGCAAACTGCCAACCACGTTTCCTCTGAACAGTTTGTCTTTCAACAGGGATGTGGAAAACCTGGAGAGAGGGAACAAACCTTCTCCTCTCCCCAGGCACAGTGATCACCCCAGTGCAAGTCCCAGAATCACTGAGGCTGGAAAAGCCCTCCCAGACCATGGAGTGCCACCTGTGCCTAATGCCCACCTTGTGCCCAGCCCAGAGCACTGAGTGTCACCTCCTTGGACACCTCCAGGGATGGGGACTCCAAATCTCCCTGGGCAGCCCCTTCCAGTGCCTGGGCAACCCTTTCCAGGAAGAAATCCTCATGATCAGGGATGCTGGATCTCCACAAGAAACAGCACAGGGTTCACTCTGGAATGTTGGCTTTTCCTGGATCTCCACAAGAAACAGCACAGGGTTCACTCTGGAATGTTGGCTTTTCCTGGATCTCCACAAGAAACAGCACAGGGTTCACTCTGGAATGTTGGCTTTTCCTGGATCTCCACAAGAAACAGCACAGGGTTCACTCTGGAATGCTGGCTTTTCCTGCCTCTCCAGCAGCTGCCCTGCTCCTGAGCACCAGAGACGGGCAGGATCATGGCAGGCCTGGTGCCTGGCCAAACACAGGGAGGGAAATGTGGTCCCCACTGCTGAGGGAGGAACAAACTCCATCTCCACAGAGGATTAACACAGAACACACCCTGCAGCAAGAATTGATTTATATAAACCCAATGAAAATGAGAAGCTGAGGGAACAAGGACTCAAATGAGAGTGAGCACTGAGGGAAGCACAGGCAGGACTCCACTGCTGGCATTCCACATGGGAATACACTCCCTGCCAGCTCCACACCCCTTCCAGGACCTTCTGGCTCCTGCAGCATCACAATGTGAGTTTTCAGTGAGAGCTTTAAGGAGCAGAAATGAGCACCCATAAAAAGAGATTTCATTCACACTACTTTTTGGGAACAACTTGGTTTTGGCAGCCAATTGCAACAACCATGAACTCTTTGCAGGCAGCTGTAGCAGAGATGGCTTTTTCCCTGTGATATCAGAATTTCCATGGAAAGAGGTGCTGGTTTACAGCTCTTGTGAATGTGGTGACAGGAGAGGGGTGAAGAAGGGGGCTGAGAATGGAGGAAATGTGCAAGGCAATGGTGACAAACACTGACAGAGAAAGGACTGACCTCTGGCTCTGATCATCTGTGACAGCAAGTGTGACTGCAATTCAGGTTTTTCACAAATCGAAATTACAGTTAAATACCCACATCTCCCTGGTCAGCCAAAGGAATGGGGCTCAGGGGGACTGTAACCCAGGAAAATAAGATTAAAAATCATTGATTGACATCTTGAGCCACGTCACTTCCTACACCATTTTTTTTCTATTTATTTCACCTAAAATAATCTTTCTCCCTAAGCTTTACAAGTTTGCTTCCCCTCAGCTTAAGCCTTCATCCTACCATGAGAACTGCATCTCCAATGCAACAGCAAACTGGTAAAAATTCTCCCTTCCTGAGTCTTCTACTGACCTGATCTGTGGAAAATGCCTGAAGCTTTGCTCGAGGCCATGGATACAGGGAGAGTTCACAGATCTCATAAATTTTGTACTTGAGATGTGATTCGAGGAGAGGTTCACAGTTCTCCTCCCTGGGGGCCAGGCTGCTTTATCTAAGACACCACAGCTAAATGCTCTCGCTGTGTGCTGTGATGTCAGGCAAAAACACACAGATAAAACAGATTAAACACTGTTTTTCTCTTTCCCCCCTGCTACAGATCTCAGAACTATTAAACACTGCTTGACCTCGACCCCGCAGCTTGTAAGAAAACCCGTGACCCCTCATTATCTCCCAGCTACCTGCTTTGCCCTCTTGTTCTGCCTTGAAACATCAATTGTGCCACCGTGAGAAAGAGGTCACCGCATCCACCCACAGGGAAGGGCAGAGACCTCACACAGGGGCTTGGAGCAGCGCAGAGCATCAGCACCGGTGACAAGGCAGTTCCGGAGCAGCTGGGAGCATCCCGGGTACAGGAGGTTGCACGGAAGATTTTCCCCCCTGCATCACGGATGCTCACAGTCTTTTCCAGTAATTTGTTAATTGGGAGGGTTTTTTACTCGGGGCAGTCCTCAGTAAACCCTGGGCTGGATTCGGTGCTGCTGAAGGGTTGGTTTTGCCTTTCAGGTCGCTGCCTCTCAGCCCTTCCGCGGGAAGGAGCCAACCCAGGACAGCAGGAAAATACCTTAAAGTAAAAAAAATAAAAAAAATCGCTTCCTCCATCGCTCCCTTGCTGCTGCGAGGGTCCCAAGAGAGGGATCACCCCTCTGCCTCCGCTGCTGGTTCCATGGCGAGGCTAAAATCCATTAATTACGTCCCTGCCAAGGGTGACAGCGGAGAAGCGATAGGGAGGCGCCGGGATGGGGACCGGGATGGGGACGGGGATGGGGACGGGGATGGGGACGGGGATGGGGACCGGGATGGGGACCGGCTGCCACCTGCCGGGATCGCCGCGCTGCTTCCCCCGCTCCCGAACCGGCAACGCGGCCACGGCTGCTCCTGTCCCCGCTCGCAGGGCAGGGCTGGAGCTGGGCCAGGGCAGGGTTGGGTTGGATTTTGGGAAAGGTTCTTCCCCCAGAGGCTGCTGGCACTGCCCAGGCTCCCCAGGGAATGGGCACGGCCCCGAGGCTGCCAGAGCTCCAGGAGAGCTTGGCCAGCACCCAGGGGTGCTCAGGGTGGGATTGTGGGGCTGTGCAGGGCAGGGGCTGGGCTGGATCATCCCCCTGGGTCCCTTCCAGCTCAGGGTATTCTGTGATTCTCCTGCCCACGGGAGAAAACAAGGCCATGTGCCCTAAAAACTACCCAGAGAGGAGGTGCAGGGTCCTGACAGCTGTTTTATAAAACACGTTCCTATTCCGGCTCTAACCACTCTCTGGAGCGTCCTGTCCCTGCTGCCACACGTGTGACATCAGCACGAGGGTCATGGAGCCAGGGAGCAGCACCCACACATCCCTGTGGGTCCCAGGGCACTTCCACAATCCCACCGATGTCTTCCTCTGCCTGGCTGACTCCGTTCCGGGGGGACACGGGGAGCCCTGTGACCTCCCCGGCCGGGTGATCCCAGCACCGCCATCCCCTCACAGCCATCGGCAGACGGGGAGAGGGAACCTCACTGTCCCGTGAACTACAACTCCCAAGATGCACCGCGACAGCAACGCGCCCACCTTTCCGCTGCCTGCCGGGGCCGCGCCGCGATGCGCACTGGGATTTGTAGTTCTAGGAAGCACGCAGCACATAGCCTGGCCCTCGGGGAGACCTCGTCTCCCCGTGATGCACCGTGCCGCGGTGACGCCATCGGCGCGCGCCGGCGCGGAGGCCGCGGGCGATGTCGGAGAGCGGCGGCGGCGGCGGGGCCGCGGCGGGCGGGGGCG
>VZUI01078685.1:0-20484 GCA_013401135.1 Cettia cetti
TATACTATACTATACTATACTATACTATACTATACTATACTATACTATACTATACTATACTATACTATACTATACTAACTATACTGTAATTGACAAAGACTGGTTAAATGCCATTACCTATAAGGAAGAAAAAAACTTCAGTGATAACGTCTAAATGGTGTAAGAGTAAGCACCTAAACCTGTTAAGTTTTACAGAGTGCTGTTGGCATTCATTTTAAGATGCAAAATGTTATGTGCTAAAACAGGTTTTTTCTTTCAAATTTTCTGGAACCTAATTACTAAAAAACTCTCTCTGCTAATAAAGAAAGATTCATAGTATCTGAAGGACTAACACCTCCAATTTAGACTGTAATAAAAGCTTTGGTTGCTATTAAAAGGACTTTCAAACAAGTGTTCAGATGTCTGTGATGTTTAGCCTGAAATGTTTTGTGTGGTATTCAAACTGCCAACTTTAAGGCCCTTTTATTGCAGACATCTTTTGGGCTATTCATGGTGGATTCCCCTTAAGGGACACCAGAGGTAGCTTCATCTGGAAAGTCTTTTAGTCTTTTGTACTCCTAGCAGAGAAAAAAGTGCCTGCAGGGCTCAGTTGATCTCATACATTTCTAAAAGGTCAGATGAATCATACCACGAAAGTGCTTATTACTTTGTTGTGACTACAGAATCTAGAAAACTGCTTCAGATATCTACATTTTAGACACTTGCATTTGCTCAGATGATTCCAATCTTTTGAATGTAATTGTGCTTCAAATGGAACTACAGGGTCTCAAAGGATTTGGTTATTAAGCCACAACTTTTTTCAGTTTGGCCTCTAAATTCTACAAACCTGGCTTGGACATTGATATGAGTCATTCTATCCATTTTCTGGACTAAGGAGACACAACTCCCACTACATCAGGTGACAGATAAGTCACCTGATGTAGTGCCTGTTCCATTCCAGTTCACTGTATTAACATTATAAAAACGTAGTTAAAAATATAAGGGAAGAGACTTTGTTAAAGGCTTAAATGTCTTATTCATTAAGTTTGTAAAACAAATGTAAAAAGCAAAACATAGCTGTTTCTAAATAAAAGTTTGTGAAGTATTTAACAAGCAGATAAGTAAACTGACAAATGAAACTTTTATGGGAGACAATATTATGAAAGAGAACGGGAAAATAGAGTGTATATGAAAGGAATAGTACAGACTAAACCAAATCCTTGAGTGTGAACTGAAATTAGGGGAATGAAAGTGCTTATAGTGGAAATTTTTGCAGCCTTAAATGAAAGAAGAAGGAGAGGAAGGGATATGAAGGTGTGTGCATGTAGATAAGTGACAGTGTTTTGGGCAGAATGTCAAAAGCTTTGACATTGGAGTGAAGCCCAACAGAACCAGTGACAGGGTGAAATGTGAGTGTTGGGACTACTTTAGAATGAGTTGATTAATCAGCAAAGTCAGAAGCTGCTCTTCTGGTAACCCCACAGGAAAAACTGTGCTTTACTTACTAATTTTTGGAATTTTTAAGTTACCACACAAAAAAAATTCTTATTTCAAGGTGACTAGCAATGCTAGTGCTCACAGACCAACTCTGATTATCTTTACAAGAAGACCTTGAGACAGTAATTGAAGGCTGAGGTGGAAAATGTAACTGTATACAGTGCTATCTAAAATGTATTGTTATTTACATAAAAATGTCCCAAGCTCTGCACACACCATATTGGATTTTGGATTTTGAGCTGCCCATCTTTACTTGGGAGCAAGGTCATTGGTTGCAGAAAGAACTTGAGTTTGGTTCTTAACTATTGTTATCCCTTCCTCTAAAAAATGCTGTAATTAAACTGGAAAAAATACAAAGAAAGGTAAAAAGGATGATCTAAATTTGATGTTACAATGGGAATAGTATTTAGGCAAACCAGAGTTCTTCACATTGGAGAAAAGATTCTTCAATGGCAATGTTGAAGAGTGCTAAAGACCCTCAAATGGTAAGAAGGTTATGCATTAAGGATTTCTTGTTTAGGCTCATTTTCAAAAAAAATGTTAAGCATCAGCTTAAGCTAACAGAAGCCTCATTCAAACAAGAAAGCTTGGTTCTTAATCTTATTTTAGCATCTGCAATATCTTTTTCAAGAAACTCCAAATATTCATTCTACACATTTTATGTGCCTTCAGAATAGTGGATAGAGAAGGAACATCTACCAATACCCATTGAATTAATAAAAGACATTATCCCTGGCTGAGGAATTCCAAATGTTGCAAATATTTGGAGGTTAGATTATTTGGTGAAGTCACATTATATACTGTATTGTTCCCCTTTTACTTAGAGAGTTCTTTTGGAGACTGTTTACTAAGCTTGATGAATCAGTAGCCTTTGCTCTGACCTAGAGTCCCCCTTATGTTAGAAACAAAGCTGATTTTAAATAGTAATAGATTAATCTGGAAGTGTTAAAATAGAATTCTGATTAAATAAAAAAAGCATGAAATTTATATTGAGATATTTTTCAGGTAAATATATGTAATCTATCAGATTGCATTTAAGATGGAGTGATTCCTTCTTATGATTCCTTCTTATTCTGTGTGTGAAGTACAGTTTTCCTCATTGAAGTTTCAGGAGTGTGCTTAAAAAGGTTGAAAATTTTTGAGTATGTCAGTCCTGTAGCAAAATCAGTGAAGACGATAAATAGGAGAATAACTGATGGAGGGGGCATCTTTAACTCTGCTGTTTTCTAGATTTCAACTCTGATGTTTTCTTCCTCAAAATTGTCTATTTTGCTTCACGTTTTGGTTGAGTTTGCTGGATTTTGTTTAGTTTCCTATCTCCCACTTGCTTTAGTGAGCAATAAATGTATTTGTGCCAAAACCAAGAACACTGGCTTCCTATTTTACACTGTTGTCAGTGTGGTTTTTTATAGGAGAGCATATGAACCCAGTAGTGCCAAATCTGTGGTAAGTGCTGCAGTAATTCACATTTTCCTGCTTCCTCCTTCAGGACTGCACATCATACTTTCCATCATGTGATGTGAATGCAGATGGATCTTTGTACCTGGAGGAAGAAGACAAAGGAAAACAACCTATTGCTTATGTTGTGGCTGTGTATATGAAACTAGAGGGGAAAAGGTTTCCCTTTCAATGTAGTTTTCATTTTAACAGAATTCTTGAATGTGGGAGCACAAAAGTAGTTAGCACTACCTGTCCAACAGTCTTGTGTCTGGATGCAGAAAGTCAGAACTAATTTAATGAAACTGGTATTCAAATTAGGACAAAGTGCTTATATCCAATTACATATATCTAGTAATATGAAGGCAATAATTTAGAACAGCTTTAAAGGTATGAAATTTCTTTACCATCAAGCTCATACTCACTAAAGTCTATGTGGGAATTTCTTTTTGCAGTACTTGGAAACATACCACCCATCCGTAGGCAGGTATTACAGCTCTCACAGCTTTCCTTTCCATTACATAATCAAACAATACTCAAAATTCAGCTGAAAAAGTATTTTCCAGCTGAAAAAGACTTTTTAGACAACCTGCAAAAATAACATACCATGAGAATTTTTTAAAAGTGTGCATAGTCTTTAGTGACAGAAAGATTGTAGTAAGAAGCAGACCTTTAAAGAATGCCTCAAGTGGATGAGCTACTGTGTTGGAATACGGAAACTGGAATTACTTCTAGTAATGTATCTGACCTATAGAGTATTGGTATGTGTTAGTGCTGGTCTCTTTCTGTATTATAAGTTGACTTTGACTGTCATTCACAGCAGGAAGAAAAAATGGAGAAGAAGGTGCAGAAAAGGACAAGAAAACCTTAAAAATGGTAACTCCCTCACTCTGCACAAAGGCAGAAGCCAATGCAAATACAACAAAACAAATCCTCACTCAGAAAAAAAAAAAAAAAAGTATGTGCTTCATGCTAATGTAGAAGACATTAATTTAGAAGACATTATAAAAATTTAAGATGAGATTTTGCTGCATAAATTAAAAAGCTCAGACTTACATCTGAGCTAGAAGCCAAAATATGTGATTTATTTTGCCCTAAAGCAGAAATTTTAGACCTGTTAGAGGATACAGGTGACATCTGAAGTTAAATGAGAAGTATTCCATTCTTTGTTGAGCTAAAGGTGTCCTTTCTGCACTATGGTGCAGGAAGAGGAAGATGAGTGTGAAGAAGTTTCTTTTTCAGATTCAATTTCAAAGACACAATATTCATGTTTTCATGGAAAGTTACATTGGGAGATAGATCACTATAGTTCCTTTAGCTTAACAGAAAGATAGTTTTGTGTATTGGCTCTTCTAAGAAGGAGACAGCCTGAAAAGAAATACAAAAGCAGTGTGGAAATTTGTGAGGAGGAGAGATACTGTACTGGAAACAGCAGTACTCAGAAGGACATTTGACATGGTGAGAAGCTGCTCTGCTGGAATTAAAACTTTCATCTGAGGGAGAAGCATTCTGCCTGTTGGATGCTGTGAGGTGTCTGCATCCTGCCTGAACTGTCAGTTCAGGCTGCAAGAACACATACCCACACTTGTGATGTGCATTTGTGAAGTCACGGGTTTTTTTCACACCAGTGTGTGATTCAGCAGGTTGTAATGAGCTGAACAAATCCATGGAAAGCCAGACCACCCACACCTCTAGCAGGAGATGTGTAAGGGGGGAACAAACCCAGATTAGGTGTGTGCCCTTTAACGACTCAGAGGTCCTGTGAGAAAGATGTGCACATGTAACTGTGTTTATGTGTCTGTCTTTAGAGCATTTTGGGTGGGTGGTTGAAGGAGGCAGTTTTTGTTTGTGTATATTATCAGAATTTCATATGCATCTAATGTTGTGGTTTATTAGCATTTTGTTTGCATCTAATATTGTGGTTTATTTGTATTGCTGAATGTTAAATATAGAGATCACTGATTGCTGGTTAATTACATGCTGTTAATAAATTCCTTCAGTTCTGATTTTCCCTCTGATAATGTATCACATTTAGCAAAATATTTCTGAGCTGGTTATACTGTTACTGTAATAAACAGCTGTGAAATAGAGCATCACAGAAAGGAAAGGACAAGGGTTTTGTTTAGCTGTTGAATAATAGCAAAATTAATACCTGAGTGATAAGTAAGTTTTGATATATGAGGAGATTTTGCCAGTCTCTCTCTACCATTAAAACTTCTAAGATTTGGTCTATAGATACAATGAAAACATAAGTAAGGGATAGTTTTGTGTGAGCTAACTTACAGTGGTTCTTGAGGGATAGAGGGTAATCCTTTTAAAACTGGGAGCTGAACTAAGAAACATAATTCTGGAAGGACAAGTCCCTTCATTATGTCGTGAGTGAAAAGGGAAGCAGAATAAGCATTGCTGATGGAAATTATTAATACACCAAGAACATTTCCTGTGAGACGTTATGCAAAGTGCTGCCTTCTAGTTCTATGGTGAACAGATTCTTCAAAGAACATAGTCTCAATTACAACTCTGGAATTAAAAGAGGTATTTGAGTAATAACTGGAAGCAACTTTTCTCTATTTAGATGACATAGTTAAGATATGTTTCAGTATAGAAAGTTCATAGGCTTTAGTTTTTAAAATGTTATTACAATTTTAATTCACTCAGAGATTTAAACTACCCCATTTAGGACACTGTGTGCAACAAATAGATTTTGTTCCTGAGGACCTTTGTTTAAAAATTGTGAAGTTATGTGTACAGTAAGGAGAGACTGTGATCTGTGTTGACTTTTAACATACTTAGGGGAAATAAGACATTGGCTTAGCTATAATTGTGAAGAATGGTTGTGTAATCCATACATTAATTTTTACTTGTTAAGACACTATTTACAAGACTGCATCTTATTTTTCTTCTTTGTGTTGCCTTATGCTACAGTTTTATCATTTCAGTTTTAGTTCTTCAAAGATACTGATATGTCTTGAAAAGCACTTTTTTTTTTTTAAATAATTTTCAAAAGGAACAATTGAAATGCAATATTAAGTAAATTACATAAGGACTCTAACTAGCCCCGGTGGCCTTGGCAATCCTTACGAAAACTCAGTGTTATACAAAAAGTGATATTTCCTTCTTTTTTTTTTCCTGATTTCTCAGATGTAGCACTGCATCAGTGCAGAACAGTAAAGTGTTATCATCACTTACATTATATGGCAAGAATATATGACTTCTAGATACTGTTAGAGTGCTTTTGAATTTCTGTATACTGAATGAGACATCACCCTGTCAGCTCCATAGCTCCTTTTATTCCTGGTACTGAAGGTACAATTTTAAATATTGAAGTGCTTGTATGTTATTTTATATTTAATCAGAGATGGAGGTATGGGTCAACCCCTCAGAGATACGGACTCTACAGTCTACATCATGACTATGTCTGTTTAGACAGGCATAGTTTTCTTTTTTTTATGCACAGAAAATTATTTATTTCCTGAGATCCTCCTCCCTATCCTTGCTAATAATTGATAAGAGGAAGGATCTAATGTTCCTGGCTTAGAAAATAATTAAGGAGCTCTGGTTGCTCCTTGACCTGGTAATATGTTTGCAAAGCACCTTGAAACCTTGCCAGAGAACATACTAATATGTGCAATAAATTATCCCTATTTATTAAAGAATGTCTATTCCTAACAAGTAATCAGATCCAACATACTTTTTCATCTGTTGTCTTTTTATTTACTCCTTCTACATTCAGATCATGAACACCATTCAATGAGACCAGCAGCTAAACAGAATGAGAAATGGTAAATTTGAAAGGACAGCTTAGGGAAGCCAGGCAAATGACTGACACTGCTCATGGCTGGGAAACCTACAAGGTGTATGGATTCTTAATTAGTGTCTTTGAGAGGCATTAACTCTTCTGTTCTTTTTTAACCTATCCTGTATTTCTAAAGTCTTGTTATAGATCCAGGGCTATAATTGATTTAATACATCTATACAAATATATTTGCTGTAATACATCTTCCAAAAGCTACATTTTTTCTGTTTTTACTAATATGTAGTGATATCTTACCTTACCAGAGCAGTGCTTATGAAGATAATTTCATATTTAGGAAAGCCTTCTGTAGTGCCAGACCATGTCCAGAGTATTCTGATACAGTTTCTCCCAGCAGACAATACTAATGTGATGGTAATACTTGTTAGGCTAATTGTATTTTTTTTTCCTTGAAGTTACATGAATTTTAGCATTCATATGGTGCCTTAGTTATTTATCCTTTTATCTGATCTCACTTATCTTTCCATTACATGATGTTTATTATTAGGAACTCTTTAGATTTGGTCATGGGTATTTCAGTTATGTTGTGCTGCAGACTTAGAACTTTTATAGCGTGTCATTCTCCTCCCCTGTCTGCATAACTTAATAGGACTGCAAAGTTGCCTTTGGATTTCAGAATGTACACACAAATACAGATCTTCTGAGTGTTTGTGGAGTTTGCTTTGTGCTGTCTCCCTTCCCAAAATAGCTCATGAGTAAGCTCCTGAAAGTGTGGTACTGAGAGGAATAACATTTGCAGGTTTTAGCTTTTGCTTTCTTCAATAGCCTGTGTCATTATTTATCTGTTTACTGATTCATTTCACATGATCTTGCATACCAACACACTTCGAGTTTTGTGAATATTTATGGTATAGTATTTCTCTAGGTACTTTTGGGATATGCTTAGAGAAAGGTGGCTTTGCTTGGGAAGGTATGTAAAATTTCAAAACAAATTCTTCCAGCAAACTTGTACCACATTTTGAAAAAGGAGAGAAGTGAATGAAAAAAAAGAAATGATGGTGTCCACAAGGAAAGATTCAGTGGAGCAAATACAGGCCTGGTCATGACGAAGTTTTGAGTAAGTTTGCATTCCTACAACTGATGCGTCTTAATTATCATTTGATAATCAAATATTAAATAATGAAGTAGCTAAATATAATTCATCAGTATTGTTGCTGGGCTTTAAGAGTATAAGAAATTGAAATGTAGAGTTGCATTCTCACAGTTTTCAGATCAAGTGCTGATTATTCATGTTTCCATTTGACTATAAGATAAACAAGAAAGAGTTTGAGATAAAGGTTCTCCACTGAGGGTAGGTTTTCATGTTGATTTTCCTGCTGAGAACTCAGGTTCTTTCAAAAGCAGCAGGAGCTGCAAGTACTCATTGCATGTAGAGCACAGAACATGTGAACTTGCTTGTCAGCTAGTATCATTGAATATTTGGAAATGTAAACTAGCTACAACCCAGCCCCTTCCTCCACCCACCAAGCATAGGCAAATCTCTAGAAAATCTTGTGTGAAGGGATCATAACTTTAGGAGCTTGTCCAGTAAGATTCTTAAGGAACCCAAGGTTAAGGGATCCTTATGGTTATCTAGCCCAAGTTCAGCCTGGTCATTTCCTTGGTTCCTGTTAGCTTCTCTGGCAGTGAGCAAGAGCTGTTCTGATAGAAATGCCTGCAGTCAAGCTTCTGGCTGTGACAATCTATAGCAACTGACTATGACAACACTCAGACTTGGGATTCTTTTTTCTTCTGAATCGATGTAATTGCTGGGTACTTTTTAATTGTTTCAGTCTAATGCTTGAACGAAAGAATGATGAACAAAGATGCTCTGGTCTTGACTTTTTTTTTCTTTTTTTTTCTTTAATGGAATATTTTTAGTCAAAAGAGGATTTTACAGTTTTCTTATAGCAGTAAACTAAACAATTATTTCAGCTATTTAGGCTTCCAAAAAATGCAGTTTTCTTATATAAAGACATTTTGCTGAGGAGACCTTTTTGGTAGAAAACATGTCTGTTTTCTAGTAGGAACATGAAATTGAAAAGTAGAAAGGAGGGAAAAGTAGAAAGGAGGGAAAAATGTGCTGTAAAATCCATTCACTTTAGAAACTCTATAAATGGTAATAAAAAAAATATAGTATACTCTGTAATGTCATGCAACTTCTCAATCATTGCTACAGGTGGTTTTCACATGATACAAAACATGAGGAGGAGGAGAGACAAAGTTGTGATGAGTCCTTACTGCTTTTTTCTTTATTTCCCCCAATAACCTTTCCATCTCCTTCCTTGAGTGTGTTTCTCTAGTGTGACTATTTGCAATTAAGTTTTTGCTGACATTGCTTTTATGACGTGTTATATTCACTGATACAGGGATTGCTCTTTAGTGAACACTCTTACCACTATATTTGAATGTTTGTTGAATATTATCATAACATTCATGCCTAATCCTATGTGTCTTCCCTTCATGGATGCTGCAGGGAACTTTGTTTTATTCCTTAAAGTTGAATTTTAGAATACTCAGTACATCTCCTGAGCCACAGAGGATCTTCACTGGATCTGACTCATTATTAATGTTTTCAACAGCTCCCCAAATAATGTTGGCCATCAAATGAACAATGTCAGTTGCTACCTCTACCTTCGTTATAAGAGTGCGTTAGCTAAGTTAAGACAATTTCTAGACTAAAGGATTAAAACCTCTCCTAGGCACTGGACTAACTGGCTGAGAATACTGTGTACATACTTCAGCAAACTCTCGTATCCTCCAAAAGATGGTTGAGTTCAAGCTGCCTTTTAAGAGTAGTTTCTGATACAATCTGCCTACCAAATTATGTTCATGGACCTGTTTGGAAGAAGTACAGCACAAAGATCTTTTAGGGAGTATTTTAGCAATTTAAACAGACAAGTATATTCTAGTGGTCAGGGGGATGTCTGGTTGTTGTTAAAACATAATCTTCAGCCGATTCCAAAAATCACAACACTTGGAAGAAATAAAAGGGTTACAAATAATTTCCCTTGGTCATAGATGGTGTGACCATGTACTGGAAATCAGAAGGAAAAATATTTCAGTATGGAAATTTTGAATAATTTTTTTGTTCTTTAACCTTAAATAGATATTGAGATGAGAGCTAATTCTTGGCGGGAAAACCTGAATTAATATCACAAAAGGGTGAGGCTTGATGCTACTTTACAAAGTACAGTTTTATAGCCACTATGCATATGTGAAAATGAACCATAATGGTAGTACTTTCTGCCTGTAAAACTTAAATACATATTACAAGTTAAATGTTCTTTACAAAGGGAAACTCATAGAAGGCGAAGGATGCATGGATCTCTGGAGTTCAATCCCTGTAACTCCCAAATGTTCTTCCAAGGTATAACTTGGAGTCATTTGCACAACTCTAGCTTCCTCTGGCCCTTGAGACCATGACAGGACCAGATTCTTCTTCAGTGCTCAGTTTTGCACATACTCACCTCCAGAGACCAAAAAGCTCCAGCTTCAATGAAGGTGAACTGTGGTCTGTGTCCAAATGAAGCAGAAGTACATTCCTATTTTCTGCATTGCTGTTTTGGGCTAGAAAAGCAGACAAACTTCCCTACAAACTGCATATTTGCCTTTCAAACTGATGAATGAAACCACTTGCAAACATGACAAGGTGAAAGGACTTTCCACTATTCAGAAAAGCACAGCTAAAGGGATACTTTCTGACCTGCAGCTGGTATAATGTATTAGATGAGAAACTGGAAGTATCTATCTCCATCATATGGATGATAGAGATTGAGTTAGAGGTTTTTCAAATCTGTAATATTGTTAAGCTCAGTAACTTATTCCTAACTTGATGAAAGTATTTCCAGATCTGATTATCTCAAGTTTGAAGATTTTTTTACTCAGTGGATTTGAGAGAAGGCCTAAGAGCAGATATAAATACACAGCAAGGGCTTTGGTGCTTTTACTATTCATCAACATTTCTCCTGTGATCAAGGGACAATGTTACATTGTCTTGGACACAAGAGCATGTCTTGGAAGCATAACCCTGAGTGTTTTAAGCATATTTTAGCATATAGTGAAATTAGGAAATGGAAGTTACATGGCTTCCTACGAGAGTGCTTTTATATAATAATTACAATTAGAATAAAGTAAGTAACTCTGGTTTTTTTATGGGATTTCTGATTTTTCATAACCTTGAAGGAATGTTTTATCCTTGGTTGACAGCATATTTAGGATAGTTTATAACTGCATGTTAATGAAAAACAGGAACATTTTGTTTTTAGGAAAGGGATTTTGTTTTTGCAATCACTTAATATTTGTACATGGAAATTTTTAGATATGTTGAAAAATATCTGGTTTCTCACAGATTTTATGTGTCTGGAAAATTTCCTTCAGGCTCATATTTTTCTTTGAAGAAACTGCATTTCACCTTTGAAGGAAACTTCTAGTTTAAGACTCAAATAGACGCTGAAATATTCTTGTCTTCAAGATCTCAGTGAACATTATGGCACATTGTATTTGATGTTACTCCCAGCATGAAAAATTTATCAAATCATCCTCTTAGTGGTTGAAATTCATAATTTACAACAATTAGTGTATACACTTCTCTAAGTATCCCTTAATTTAATCTTAAGTGAAACACTGGGCTTATAGCTCTAGACCAAACCTTTTGCATGGAAGGCAGTTTTAGAGAATGTGAAGTTTTGGTTCAAACGGTGAAATAAGATTTTTTCCTTAAGGCTTTTTCAAGAACCAGTTATTAAAATTATTAGGGAAATGTCTCTGCCTGAATTAAGGTACAAATGGGACCATATGCCAAGGTCAGTATGGATTTTTATTTAACTATTTATATAGTAAGTATGAGGGAGAGAGGGAGAGAGGATGAAATAGGAAAAGGCTGGGGGGTGGGAAGAGAAAGAGTGATAGGCAGGCTCAGTAGACCCACTTTGTGGGCCCTGTTGGTCCTCTTGGTCCTCTTTATGGTGAGGGTTCCAGTCTTATCAAAGTGATGGTGACTGTCTTGATCTGTCAGGGGTGGGGGAACCCCATGAAACGAAGAATCCATTGAGTTTATATGTGCTCATGTTCAAGTGGGAACACCCAGGTAACTTCCCTAACTCAGGGTATTTTACACTCGGTAATGGAATAGTTTGGATCACTTGGAAGCATTTGATGGTTTATAACATCTAAGGCATTACAGCTACCTCTGACAGTTTTAATCAGAAAAGTTGAATTAATCATGACCCATCAGCAGGGGTGAATACTTTCAGGCTGCATGTGAGGTGCTTTTCCAGAGGGGAGTTTTCACAGTAAGCCTCTGATGATGGGTGTGCATGCCCTCTGCATTTCAGAGGTTAAACATCAATTGTTTGAGTCATTAACCATTAACATACCAGTGTCTCACAGGCTTATAAAGATGATGGTAAAAAAATTTGTGAACTGTGGTTTTCTGAATTGTGTTTTTTCATAATTTTAAGTATGTGCATTTTCAAACCCATTCTTCAGTCATTAACTTCACAGCAGTTTTTCCTTTGAATTGACTCTACTGAGCGATGGTATCTTTAGTGTTAATATTTTTTTTCTGAGTGTAGTTCTTCAAATTTCAGCAATTTTTAATATTGGTCTACTTAGTAAAGTACAAATAAATCTTTTCCCCATTATTGTGTGTAGATAATGGCGCAGTGTTTCTCTCAATATAAACTATACTTAATCTGTTAAATGAACAAAATCTTTAAAGTGAACAAGCAGTTATAGTCTGATTATAGTCTGCATATTTGCCTGATAAAATGCATTTGCATATAGTCTGATAAAATGATGCATGGAATTAAGATGTGGATGACAATATTTTTGCAGAAATCTGAAATATCTGTACCCCAGAGCCTGGGAATCCTGCTTAGAATTTGTGGTGTGTTGACCATGGCTGGGTGTCAGGCACTTACCAGAGCTTTTCAATCACTCCATTTGAGGGGAGAGAAAGTATTACAAAGATTCATGTGTATACTGTTAAGGGCAAAATGGGAGGTTTCTGGCAGCTTCTCAGAGGAGACACCTCTGTATTCCCTGCTATTACCAGAACCTGTCCTCAACTACTGTATTCCATCAGAAATTTCCACCCAGAAAGTAGTTTTAAAGTTTCACATCTGTCCAGCTCTTTTTATTTATTTTTTTTAATGGCTATCTGCATGGTAGATAATATTTCCATTTTCCCTGGTTACTTGGGTATCTTTCTAAGATTCAAACAGAAGTTCTGTGCTCAACTCAGCTGGGGAAGTTCACTGGGGAAGTTCAGTTAACTGTTTTAAGTAATAGATCTGATGGCAACAGTCCCCTTCAGTCATGAAAACTGTCTTTTATTTAGTACAGAATAAATACAACACTTTTTCTCTTGGTACTGGTTATTGTGAAATTAATGGCCTGGTCACACAGAAATGTTGATTTGACAGGGTATATGGATCAAAAAAGTCTTATATATAATAATAAAGTCTTATATAGAATATAACTATATAATAATTTAAAAGTATATGTATAATATAAACTATATAACATAATATAATAAAACATAAAATAATATAATATAACATAGCATAATATATATAATTATATGTAATAGATTACTGTATTTTATTAATAGATAATAGATATTATATTTATGATACGTGATATATGTCACACATCACATCTCACATATACCATATACCATATATAATATACAATAGACAATAGATTATATAATATACGATATAGGTATACGATATACGATATATAAGATATAAGATAGATAATAGATAATAGATAATAGATAATAGATAATAGATAATAGATAATAGATAATAGATAATAGATAATAGATAATATATTAATTAGCTTTAAATTTATTGGCTCATTTTAAGCGAAAATCATCCCAATAAAGAACTTCTTTTTTTTCTCTGTGGGTATCTAGCTTCTTTTCTCAGAACAATTTCAGCATTGTCCTCAAGGCCATGCTCAAAGGGGCTGCAGGAATCAGACTACGAATACTAGTTCAGTTTTGAATGCCCAAGGGGATCTGTGTGTTCAGACAGTGCAGTGGATTAATGCACTGCCAGTCCAGGTCTGCATTTCCTCTCTGCTGCTAATTCTCTCCATAAGCGAGGTTCTGAGAGCCTCCCTGAAAGCAGGTTGATGTGATGCAGGCTGTGGGGGTGCTCTCAGTCAAGGTCTGCAGAAGAAAAGGCCAAAACATATCTGCACTCCCCAAATCACTCTCTAAAGCGGGTCCTTGGATATTCCAGAGATTGCCTGACAGAAAGATGAAGGACAAGAAAAAGAACAAATGAAGTTAAGATACCTGTATACTAACTATATTTCTTTCCAATATCATCTTTCTTTTGTTTTCCATAAGGAGAGAATGTCTCAGAGATTAGTGATACAGCCTCTAAATTAGGCTCTCTGAATGGGGCCTCTGAGCCTTTATCGATCTATCTGGGATGGTCCTAGAGCTCTTTTCTCTTTTCTTGTAAGGAAGTACAGAATAATAGCTAGATAGGAAACCAAAACCAGTAGGCAGTTCCCTCTGATGGAAGAGAAAGTTGCTGAAAAAAGTTTAAAAGAAAAGCAGTTGTAGTTGCTGACTGCTGAGATAATTCATTCTGTCTATTCAGTATTTCCACCTTTGAAAGTAAAAAAAGTGCTGACTTTAAATTGCTAACATTAAATAGATGTTGGAGTAAAACTAGCAAAGAAACATGCTCATGGCTTCCTTTTATCCTGTGGAGAAAGCTGAAATCCCTTGGGGAAGCCCTTCCTGAGATACAGCCCTAGGGATTTAAGAAATAGTCACGTTGTTCATGGCCAAAGGTAATGAACTGAAAACACAAATAAATGTTTTTCAGGAAAGCTATGCAGCCGTGATACCCCTGAGACACTACCTCAGGAAATGCAGTGCTTTTGTAAAGTTAAGGAGTACTGCGTACTTTAAGGTCTTTTAAACAAATGCAGTTGACCATAAGATGGTGCAGTACAGGACATCTCAAGGATTTTTGATTGTGTGTGCAGTGATTTTAAATATTGGACTTCTTCCTGAAAGTGAAGGAATGGTGACTTTACTGAGGATAATTGCTCTTCACGGTGGATTGTTAAAATTCGATCTAAAAAACTGTTCGTCTAAAAATACATAAAAACAAGAGACATTATGCAAATAATGGAATAAAAGAAGGATTCTACATAAATGTGGGAGGAAGTAGACTAAATAACCTTTGGTCTTAAAAGCATCAATATATGAAGAAAAAATCTAGGCAAACCAAAGCTATTAACCAGAAAGTAAATTATGGAAGATTAGGGAGTGAAAAAAGGAAACATTATATGGAAGTGCAGTAATTTTATTGCTGTTTATATTCTTTAAGAGAGCTTTTAATTTTCTTTTCTGATAATATTTTAATAAAGGTTTTCTTCCTTTTTGTTTTTATGAAGAAAGAGGGTATGATTTTCTGTTTAGAGTAGCTGTCACAGATCTGTGCCCCAGAGGTGGTGGTGGGGTTCTGACCAATATGTCATGAAGAGTAAGAAAGCAGCACTCAGCTGGAGGACTCAGTAGAAGGGTTGGCTGGCCTAAGGCATAGCTTCAGAGTGTGTATCTTACATGGGATTTAACATCACCATTCTGGAGAATGGATCTGACCCAGTTTGGGGAACATGTTGAAAGTTACACAGCTATGATTACTGGTTAGAGCCAAGTTGTAGTGTGAGACTGTCTGTAATTTGTGTACTTCCACAGAGAAGATTCATGTGAGGTCACAGCAGAGGTTAGGGTCTGCCAGTGCCCATCTGTGCTGTGCCCCAGCTGCACACATGTGGATAAGGATGGAAGTTGTTAGGTGCCTCATAACATGTGTGTGGCTTTGCTGGCAGCTGGGCTACATTAAATAAGTAGCAATCTCCCTGTTGATTTGGAGGATTTGGGTAGCCAGCTCAGTTGATCCTCTGAAAACATCCAGCATTCTGTGAACTTTGAGTCTGACTGTGTGAAAGGGCTGTATGAATAAGCATTCTCCACTTTGGAGGATCTTGAGTCCACAAGATCATCATGTTGATGTGTTTGATAGTTGTAAGGAGGGGGTTTGGTCCTCCTTAAGTGATTTGCACTCCTTTCACAGGTGCTTTCACAGCACTGGTCTGGTTTGTTGGGACAGAAGCATGGGTATGGCAATGGACTTCTTAATGTCTTGGTAAGGCATCTAGTACCTGTTTATGAGTGACTAGGGTTTGATATTTTCAACAAAGGGCCTTGATTAATATTTGTGTTACTCATTACAAACAAGTCATACATCCACAAGTGCGTCCTATTTAGGCATGCAATATATAATGTGCAGTGCAATTAATTGTGGGGCAGTGATGATTAAGCAGCATAGGATCTTTCTTCTAAATTGTATGCTGCTGTTTATTATTTCTGGAACTGCAGTTCTCTTTCCTCAGTCTGATTCATTCTGAGTCATACAGAACACATTTTCATTGAAATGGGGTGCACAGCAGCAAGCGCTGTCATGCTAGTTCTGCACCATTAGGTAATTGTTTGAGTCTTTTCTAGTGGAGATGTCTGTAGCACAGGCAGTACAAAAAGATGAGGACAATGTGGGTGTCTGGTGGGAGGATTCAAAGTTAGAAGAAAATTACCTATTAGAAAAACTTCAGCTTGAGCTTGCTTATTACAAACTTGACAGTATTTCAATTTTAAAATATTTGTACAATGTAATTAGAGGTATGGAAATGATTGTTCATGTGCAGAACTAATCCTCTTCAATACAGTGAAAGAAGACCATGAAGATACATTATTTTGGGCTAGATTTGGGGCCCAGATTTAATACTGGATCAGTTCTTAAGACAGACATTATTAAAATGGAATTTGAAGATGTGTCTCAGAAATCAGAAAGTGGGATGTTTGTTGATTTTTTATTAGTTAACTGATCAGTTTTACAAATAACAACACAGCAAGATCGGTGCAGTGTTTTAATCTTTCAATCTCATTTGGTAAGAATTTTAATAAGGCATATTCTGATTTTCAAACAGTGTTTTCGTTCTTTTGTAAAAGGTAGAATTTGAAGCAGACAGCACTATAGCTAATATATTTTAAATTGATTTTCTCATCTACTGTCTAAAATTCATAAGCTGTTTACTCAGAAACAGACAGCCTCCACTGCTTGGAGAGATATCAGATTAAAGAAAACAGACACCTAGGATAGAACATCAGAAATGACACAAAGGGAGCTATTTATGCAGGGATGAGGTGCTTCCCTCCCCCATGCTGTGAACAAGTCAAGAAGAATCATTAGAAATAGCTGAAAAATCACCTCTTCCCTCATTGTGAAAGAGAAGAAAATGTCTGGGTAGCTGATTTGGAATAAGAAGTATAGGGAAACAGAATGGCTGATATGAAATGTGCTTTATTTTTAAAGCATTGGTTGAAGTACAGTTGATTTGATTTGGTAGTAACAGAGGCTTATGTTAGATAGAAACATGAGCAGAACTGCCTGAACAATAAAAAGGGGTCAGTTGCTGTATTAGTGCAAAATAGTCAAAATATAACAGTATCTTCTAATGAAAATATTTAAAATAAAAGTAAATATAATTCTTGATTTTCCTTTCTTGAAAGAAAAGTACTATATATAGATAAAATGTTTAAATCTGTTGTGTTACATGTAATCCATCTCTTAGTTTTTAAAATCCATTTTTTATTTGAGGTACCTTCTGTGGCTATGAATTATGAGAGTGTCCTTTTTAACTGTGTAGCTTTCAGTAAAATCCATTATCAGTTCTTTGTTTGAATTCAGTTCACATCATCTTCTCATAGGCTATAAAGAGACTCAATCTGTTCCAGAACAGTAATCACAGTCCATTAAACTCTGTTCCCTGTAGTCTTTGTTCCCAGTTACATGTGATACTGTAATTGTTTGTGTGTGTGTGTGAGTTAGAGAGAGAGAGAAAGATATTCAAGTGCCTTGCAAAACTGACACAAAGATTTACCAGTCCAGGCAAAACATATGCTTGTCTTTCCTTTAGAATGATGATAATTTCCCTTAAAAATTAGGAAGCGTTTCACTTGCCCAGTCAGAAAAAAGAGAAAAGCATCCCCAGCTCCCCCATCTATCCAAACCAACCCCCCTTGGAGGAGTAGATTTTCGTAAAACTGCATCTGAAAAGAACATTCTTGTGTTAACTCTTAAGTGTTCTTGATCACCAAGTAATCTGCATGCCATGAGGAGAAGACAGAAAAATAAAAGCCTTTCATGTTCACTTCAGAGATGTTGGAGTTCATGATCTAAAAGGTTGTCTCTGTAGATTAAAAGCCTGATTTTTTCTGCCAGATCAAACCTGTTTTGGTCTACTCTAACTCCACTGAGTTTTGCAAGGGAGGGAGTAAATCTGGTGTAAGATCATAAGCTTATTGACAGATTCAAGCTAAATAAAAAATACAGTAATAAAGGATGCTAGATTAAAGTTGCAGCCCTATGTGTTTTTCAATGTGTTTTCAGTATAGAAGAATGAAGTACCTCAAAAATTAATGTCATCTGAGCAAACTGATCACAGCAGTTAGAGCAGAAGATTTCCAGTATTTGTCCAAGTATACTGTGGAGAGCTTTGAAGAAGCTCTTTATTTAGCTATGTAAGATAAGTCTGTTCAAAAGATGCATACTGAAAAAATGAGTTTCAATAGAAAGGTTGATTTGATTAGCATTTTAACCCCAGCTCATTCCTATATTTGGCTTGAATTTACAAGTTAGGCTCGGTTTCAATTGTCTGGTCATGTACAATTCAAATCTTCAATTGTTTTGCTGTAATGATAGCAAGGTTTTCTGTAGTTAATAGCCTCAAGCCTTACAGTCTCAGTGATATGAGTAGATCCAAAACTTGCAAAGTGTGGCTTGAGGTCTTTGGTCTTTCCTGTAGGCTCCTTTTTCCTCATTCTGCCAGACATTAAATCCATGCAATGTTGTTACAACTGGCCTTAAATTTGTCTCAAATTCAAGATAAAATACTTAGGTTTTAATAGAAAAATAATTACAGTGAGTTTCAAGGGAAAGCTCTGCTAATGAATGGCAAATACTGGTCAAGAGAACTCCCTGGTTGTCCTTTTCCTGCCTTATTCTGCCCGGATTCATGGAAATGTGATTGATACTTTAAAAGGCAGCTAGGAGTGCCTGGAATTAATGCTATAGTCCTTTTTGAGGGGTGTTGGCTATTACAGAACAGAAAGGAGCTTCTGAAGAAGGTAGTGTATTGTGAGTTGCCATAGGTGTTTCTCTTTTTATAAAAACAAGCATAATCAAACTTACAGTATTTATGTCTTATTTTCTTCCCTGAATAAATGATGTTGTCTAAAAAATTTGAATATCTGCCAGCTATCTGTTATTCCTGAGGAACCATACAGAAACATGCAGTGTGTATGCATGGAGAGAAGACAGAAATTTGATGAATAAATAAATTTCCATGGTTGGTATTCACCTCTTTAGTCTATTACAAAAAATAAAAGTGTATTTTATAAAAATATTTAGACAGTCTCCCTTAAAATGTAAGCTGTGATTTCAAGGCATTTGTTTTGCAGCATTATTTGACTGTGAAATAGACATAGTAATTATTTGGCCTGTTCTTCCTATTTTGTATAACAAATTTGTTTAATTGAAAATTGGACAGCAACTTGAAACCAGCTATACTTGGTGTGTGTTTGGGTGAAACAGAAAAGATCTAGGAAAAAAAAATGTTATACAGTGGACAGTTGTACTTTGTTCTGTTCATTTATTGGCTCTGGGGTAGTACTTTATGAAAGACAAGGGACATAGGGTTTTATATCTTGGAAAATATAATTCAGAGACCTGTGAATAGGGAATTGAATGAATGAATAGGAAATTGAACATGGGCATTGCATGGGTTTTGCACAGCCTGGTTTTTGGTAGCAGGGGGTCCCAAAGATGGCTCCTGAGAAAAGCTGCTGGAAGCTTCCAGCACATAGAGCAGAGCCATTCCTTGATGGTTCCGAGGATGGGCATGCTGCTGGCCAAAACTGGGCCAATGGGAGTGATGCCTTGGGAAGGCTGACCTGAAACAGACTGCACAGAGCTGGAGAATAAAGTAAATTTATTGAAAGAGCTCCAGGATAGGCCTTGGGCAGGACAAGAGCCTGACCAGGGCTACACCCAGGGAGGGCTTAGAATGGTCACAAAATGGATGACAGGTCATGAGGTCTCACACTTTTATGTTTTGGTCCATTTGCATCTTGGGGTTTAATTGTCCAGTTACAGCTCCAGGTTGTGAGGTCTCATCCTTCTTGTTTTCTCTCTTCAACCCACCATTGTTTGTGCTGTTGGGCTGAAGGTTGTTCTTGGTCTTCAGCAGGAGAAGGATTTGTTTTTTCTCCCTACTCTGTGAAGAGAGCTCACCAGCACTTAATATGAGGCTCAGAACTGCACTCCTAGGCAGCACAGAATCTGAAAAACATAAAAGCTAAAACTTAAGGCATCAAGAGAAGATGATAACTCCTCTGTGATAACATATTTAAGAAGAAAATCAAAATAAAGTCACAAAGTTTTTGCTTCTAGTCAGAGAAGAGGAGGAGGTGAGAAGCTGTGAGGGAAACAACATGGAGACACCAAGGTCAGTGGAGAAGGAGGGCAGGAGCTGCTCCAGGCCCTGGAGCCAAGATTCCTCTGCAGGCCATGGTGAGACCATGGGGAAGGAGCTGTGCCCCCTCAGCCCCTGGGGATCCACGGGGGATGCAGAGATCCACCCACAGCCCCTGGGGATCCATGGGGATGCAGAGATCCACC
>VZUI01078688.1:0-34536 GCA_013401135.1 Cettia cetti
TTTTTGTTTTTGTTTTTGTTTTTGTTTTTGTTTTTGTTTTTGTTTTTGTTTTTGTTTTTGTTTTTGTTTTTGTTTTTTTTGTTGTTGTGGCCTGCAGCCATCGCACATTTGCCTTAACTATTTCAACATTTTTTCTCTGGGAGTTGTGTTCTTGTGTCATGAATTTTATTATCTATTTCCATCTGGGCACTTTGACTGACACAGTTGCCAGGTGAACATTTCACACTAACCGGGAACATTTTTTGCTGGCCCCTGAGCCATGCTGCTGAATCCTCCCAGCTAGAGAAATAACAACTAAGACATCTGAAGTCACATTCACAATAGCCAGAACAATCCCAGAGTCTCTTCCAGAAAACAAGGAATTGCAATAAACAAGGGAGAGGCTTCCCAGAAAGTCATTTCACTGTGGGCTCAGTCCATCCCAAGCTGCAGAGAGTTGAAGCAGTTTGTGGCAGCACTGCCAGCCACACCTGATGGAGGGTGAGCAGGAGCTTTGCAAATCTGAGGGCTTTGAGTGACATTTTTAGGGGCAGAGTCCATCCTGAACTCTGCTGTTATTTGCCTACAGCTGTTTGGGCTTTATGGCTGTTAAATATAATCTGTGCTGAAAGGGAGAAAATGGAAATGAGTTCATTAGTGATAATGCTCATTGTTTTCTTGCACAGTTTGTGTGCAGAGCACACAGCATAGTGCAGCTCCAAGACTTTACCCACTGGAGGAGAGCTCCAGAGAGGAGCTTTCCCATGCCATAACACTGACCCCCTGGAGCACAGAGAGAGTTTTGTTCTGCTCAAGCCAAGGTCAGCAGGCAGATAATCCAAAAACCTTTCCAAAAGCAAACAGAATTAAATTCTGTAACAAAAGTCAGTAGTTCAATTTCTTAGAGTCAATCAAAATCACAGAACTCCTGGAGTGGATGGATTCCTGGCAATAAAGCAAAATCAGAGAGGCAGAAAAAAACAGAGAGAATGACATTTGAGCATGTAAAACAATTACAACCAATATTTATTTATTTATTAAGTGAGACAATTGGAAAGGAAGGATTACAAAACATTGGGGTGGTTGAGATCTCATTGCAGTCTACAGCTTCCTGCAGAGGGAAAGGGAAGGACAGACACTGATCTCTTCTCTCTGGACCCGTGGCAGGATGCAAGGGAAAAGCTGGAGCTGTGCCAGGACAGGTTCAGGTTGGATTTTGGGAAAGGTTCTTCCCCCAGAGGTGCTGGCATTGCCCAGGCTCCCCAGAGAATGGGCACGGCCCCAGAGCTCCAGGAGGGTTTGGAGAGCTCTGCCAGGGATGCCCAGGGTGGGGTTGTTGGGGTGTCTGTGCAGGGACAGCAGCTGGGCAACTCTTGTGGATCCCTTCCAGCTCAGGATATTCTGTGAGTCTCTGAAAATTGCATCCAAGCTAATTGTACTTCCTTTGGAACCCAGCTCCCCTAGGATACCCACATTAACACCAAATTTTGGGGTCTTGAATGATCAATAGTAAAAACATCAACCAGGAATAAATGTTTTAAAAATCTCCATGGAGATATTGTCATGGCAAATCAACAATGCCCAGTGTGTGGCACACATTCACATTAATACCTCTAATTCACCCAAAATGTCCTTTTTCCATTCTTGCTGTGTGCTAGAAAAAGCCATCACATGTTGGATGGGATCCTAATTGCTAGCAGAATACTCAGTTGTTGACAGATACAGCTTCCTGTTGGAAATAAATGCAAACCAGAATAGGAAAACTGACCTGATCCAACCAAGGTCATTTTGAGGTGAAAAATAGAACAATTACCGGATGCAGGTAGATAAAATTTTTCCTATGGAAGAAAAATTCTGTGGGACGTGCTGATTTTGCAGAGCTAAAAGCTTTCCCAGGAAAGCATCAATTCAGTTTAGCAGGGAAGAAAAAAAGATAAGTTGAATAGTTTACATTTTTTATAATACTTGTTATTTATTGCTCTTTGAAGAATTAACAATAAAAGAAATGTCAGTGGTAAGACAAAATTTCTTATACACACACAGTGTACCACAATCAACACAAAATGGTTTGGTTGTGTAAAAAATACATTTTGCTTTGCTGTAAGCATCACAATTTTTGTCCTTTTTTTTCTCTAAACAATGAGTATTTTCTGAACTTTTGGCTGTGTTTAAAAACTTTTGTCATTTGAAAAACAGTCAAAATAGAACAGTCAATATAGACTATATAGTCAATATAGAATATATAGTCAATATAGAATATATGTCCTGCTGTTCCTTTTATCTTGTGGGTGTATGGGGCAGAGAGAGCAGGATTGATGAATAAACTGAAAAGATTTCCAGTTCCTGTTTTCGGGTACTTTGTGCTGTTGCACAGTTCAGGAGACCTTGACCATTTTTCACTTTGTTGATTTTCCTGCCCCTGAAGGGACATGAAAGGCTGAAGATTTCCTGTCTGACACAGATTGTCCATCTGATGGTGGGCTGGGGTTTCTCCTCGATGTCAGGCACAGCTGGAGAGAGAGAGGCAGCTGAATTCTCAGAGGAGCCCAGCACCCCTGGTCTCCACAGGCACACACCAGCACAAGCTGGGAGCTCAGATCACCCAAAGGCCACAAATAAACACCTGCTGAGGAAAGCTGACAAAATGTTTCTTCCTGGCTTTTAAGAAAAATTCTGAAGGCTGGAGAGAACATGAAAAATAAATTAATAGCTCAATTACCCAAGTGCCTTACATGAACAAGGACAGAATACAGAATAAAATGAAAGCCCCTAGCAGAATGGGATTTTATATTGCATTCAGGCCCACTCAAGAGAGGAGTATATTTAGAAACATGAGGAGAACACCAGGAGAGGATTTTCTGTTAATCTGGAGCAGACAAAGCAGGTTCTCTGTTCCTTACCTGCCACTGCCTTGAGAGGTGCAGGAAGGCAAACAGAGGAGCTGTAGCACGAGCTCCAGCTCTTGTTCAGGTCCTTTAGCAAGCAAATTAAGTTGACACCACCCTCAGACAGGTCAGAGTAGGCACAAGGACACTGCAGGGTCAGTGGGAATGGTGTGGAACAGAATAATGAAATTCAGGGGTCTCCAGATGAGTCTCAGAGATTGCCATCACCATATATCACATGCCTGTCACTGCTGTGTCCTGCAGTAGAGAGAAAGGGACTGGAATGATCAAAAAGGGGTTTTCCACATTGAAACTCTCTTGTTCTGCTTCCTTTGAAAAGGACTGTAGGTATAGCATTATCTCCACCTTTGTAGAAATATTTCATCTTAAAAAGAGTCTTATTAAATAATCTCCTGCTGGGATTGACTTACAGAGGGGGGTTATCTGAGCACTCCAGAGGGCTCTGAAAATAGAAGAGGGTAAATGCTTCAATGAGGGACAAAATACATATCTGTTCATAAACGTTAATGTGAAATGTCCCAGTGGGTTGGAGACACAGAAAATTGTGGCTATTGAATTCATTTTCTCACTAAAAATATTCTGGTCAACCCCAAATAGTCTCCTCTCCTCACCTGTGTTTTCAAAAGCCTTCTAAAGATTTAACCTTTGAAACCAACTTTCTTTTCATCTTCTGCTTTATCATCTTTGCTCTTGGGGTCAGTTTTTTCTTTCTTAGTTTCTTTTTTTTGTCAGGCTGCCTCACCTGTAACCATTGCTGTGTCTTGCACTGAAAGCACACATTGCTTGTGGAGGAATCTCCAAGCGTGAACGAGCTCCTGAAGGAGGAGTTTATTTTGAGGAACTGTGTTGAGAATTTTATTTTCATGTGTCTTCAACAGCTTGGGGATCCCTAAGTGATCCCTGACCATATCACAAGCACTGCACCCAGAGAAAAGTTAAATGCTAATTTCGAGGTGTCCTCTGAATTCAGCTGCCTCTCCCCATGATCCATGTGTGAGCCAGAGGGAATAAAAGCTGGACAGGAAGGTGATCCAGCCCATGCCATCGTTTGTCCTCTGCCACACTGGGATGTCCAGGTGTACAGGAAGTAGAGGAACTCTGTGTGTCCTTCCCTTTAGCACTGGGGAGCCAGCAAACAGAGCAAACACTGATTTCTTTAAAGCCTTTCTCAGGCAAAGATTGATGATTGAAAGAAACAAAGCCCATCATCACTTCTACATTCCTCAGTTAACCTCAAAACCAGCTTCCTCATGTAGGATACTGTTCAGGGGGCTGCATCAAAGAGGAGATTGCAGCTACAGAGCAATCCCACCAGTGGGGATGGCCCTTTGTCAGTGGTAAGCCTGAAATGAATATAAAGCTGTCACACAGAAAAGAGGGGTAAAAATGCAACCACACTGCAGTGATGAAGCTGCCAATGCCAGAGCAGTGGAATGCATCCGTTTCAGGGATCATTTCTTCCCTTTCAGGGATCATTTCTTCCCTTTTAGGGATCTTTTCTTCTCTCTCAGGGATCATTTCTTCCCTTTTAGGGATCTTCCCTTTCAGGGATCATTTCTTCCCTTTTAGGGATATTTTTTTCCCTTTCAGGGATCTTTCTTCCCTTTTGGGGATCTTTTCTTCCCTTTTAGGAATCTTCCCTTTAAGTGACCATTTTTTCCCTTTCAGGGATCATTTCTTCCTTTTTGGGGATCTTTTTTTCTCTGTCAGGGATCATTTCTTCCTGATCTCACCAGCTCGGACATCCTGACCTGGTGACCTTGAAAACACCATTTCCATTTGACAGATCCCCAGGATGCTCCCCACCCTCCAGGCAGCCCTTCTGCAGCATTCACTGCCTGAGAACCTGTTCAGGACACTGACCTGATGATGGTGAAACCAAATGCACCTTCTGGTGTGAGAAGAGGTGCAGGACAGATAATGTTATTTCTGAATCAAATTATCCTTCCTTTTTCTACTTAATCAAGAACATAATCTCGCTGAAGGCTGCAAAGCTTTGGCTTCAGTTTGCATGAACACATAATATGTATTTACCTGTCCAAATATTTTACCCTTACATTTTACAGCAATATCTGGGCCTATAAAAATAATGGCAAAAAGCCTATTGATTTCACCTGAACAGGAGCCAGCAGAAGCTGATTTTACCTGGACAGTGTTCTCTAACAGATGTAGCTTGGTAATGATTCACTTTGAATCCAACATAAAGCTATGAATGCACAATTAAAAAAAAAAAAATCACAGTTCTGAGTCTGTTATTTTCCTCTCTGCCTAATCAACAGGAACAGAGAGAAGGAGCAGATGACCTGTAATAAAAGATTTTTGCCATTTCTTCTGCACTTCTTTGTTGAAATGAAATCATCTTTCACTCTGGAAGAGTGAGAGGGTAACACAGCACCCTATTACTATTTATGAGACATTTTCTTTGGGGATGCTTTCACCACACCACATTTGTAGCTGTGAAACATAATCTGGACCGGAAAGCCTGGTGGAATAAAAAGCTTCTGCTATTCTGTAGGCAAGGAGAGTGAGGTACAATTTCAGTCCTGGGGTGATAGAGCTTATCTCAGATGATACCAGCAGAGTATGAACTGTTATTCCAGTTACTGGAATTACAGATGTTGCTGCAATTTCCTTGCATGAAGTAATTTGCAGAGACACATTAATTACTTACTGCAGCAACAACCTGCAGTGTGTCCAGCCACAGGGAAGCTGTGAGTTTGTGGGGAGACAGACAAGAGTTCTCCAGTTCTGTCCTGAGGTCCCTGGGAGAATCTGGGTGCTCCCATACCCTCAGGAGGAGAATTTTCAGGGCTCCATGGAGGTTTATCCCAAATCCAGCTCATGCCCCAATCAACCTCATACCTCAGGCTGCTGAGTGGAAGCTCTCAGTGTTCAGAGAGTTCTGAACTGTTCTGAACTGTTGAAGTTTTTTTCTCCTTTCCCTTGAAACAGAGTGCAAGGGCAGGTCTGCCTGTGGATTCAAATACTGAATTTCAGGCGTGTCTATGATTTGTATTGGTCTGTCATGCTTGGAACATGACAAGTGCTCTGTTTAATGAGAAAGTGTGCTCTGTTTCTATTCCAGCTCCAAAGCCCTGTTTCCATCTAGACCACATTTCCCTCACAAAGAACCTTTCAAAAGCAAAGAATTTCAAAAATCACTGCTATGAGTGGTCTGAGAATCTACATAGTAAAGAAGTCCCCAAATGATCTGTCCTCTTGCAGATTTGTTTGTTAGCTTGAATTTCTTGCTCCAGCAATGGGCCAATTTTCACACACATACAAAAAGATCTTTTGTTTTCCCAAGTATGTGTGAATTCTGTGGAATTCTTTTAGGATACAGAAAAGCATATCTTTATTTTCAAAGCCTAACATGCCAGAATCAGTTGCTTTGAAAACATCCTCCTCTCTAACATGTTTTTCATTAGGGAATGTACTCCCAAATTGAAATCAGTACCAGTTTTCAGGAAGCAATCCAGTGTGTTCTTGCCTTGACATCTGTTGGTATAAATAATGTAGTAAAATGTGGATTTGGGAGAATTATTTGTGTACATTTGAGAAAAGCTGTAACTGGGTAGTAATTCTGACAACCTGCTCTTACAGGCAGAGCTGCACTCAGTTCAAATACTGAAGCCAGCAAAAAGGAATTATGTTATTGCTGGGTCACTCTTGCTGATCAGATTTGCAGGCACAACCAAATAAAAGAAAAAGGTGTCACACTGGCACAGAAGTGTCACCAGAAACAGCCTTGGGAGCAGTTAAGCCTGGAAAGGAAGTTTACAGTGAAAGCTGTTTTGTTGTTTGTTGGGATTTACATTTCCAACCAAGCTGAACCCCAGGAGGATTTTGGCCTGTGTTTGGAGTGTTTGCAAGCTGGTGAAAGCAGAATGGGAACTTGCTCCACTAAGCAGATTTTAAACTCTCCAAAAAATATCCTTGTGGAATGGAAAGCTGAGAGCTGTGCACTGATATTAGGGTTAGTTTCATTACTCATTACCAGGGCAATAATTAATTGGTAGTTGCCCTAACTGGATTCTTCTGGGCTTAGTTTGGCATTTTTTCATTATCATTTTGCACAGGATTTGGCATGCAGAGTAACCAGTGTGCCCCCCTGCCCTGCCTGTGTGCTGCCCAGGGGATAGGTAAGTGACTCTCATTCTTTCTGCAAACAGAGATCGACATGCTGGGAGCAGTTTAAAGCCTTGAATGGAAAAGTCTGAAAATTTAGCAAACATTTCACTGCTTTTGCTTCAGTTTTTGAGCACTGTGCCCTCCTGCCTTGAGTGAAGCATCCTAGTTATGGTGTCTGGAGCAGGAGTATAACAAGAAGCCCTCACCAGCTCTACAGGCACGGGAGTGCTTGCTCTGTTTCGTGCCTCTGTTAAGTGAAGGATTTGTTATTTCTGTTTTGTTTACCCTGCTCAGAGACTTTCAGTTTGTATTCATGTGCTGAGAGGAGCACTCAGTGATGTGCAGGCAGGTTCTGAGCTGTTTGTCTGGGGTGCAGCAGGTGCCAGCAGGGCAGAGCTGGAGGCAGTTCCATACCTTGTTTTAATCTGCCACGGCTCTTTCCCAGCGCATCTTGCAGACTCTTTTCTACATTTTGGTCCAACATGCACTAAAATCAAACTTTCTTGGTTTCTTGCCTGGTTTACATTTAAGGGGATGGGCTTGTTCTGGTTTATTTTAATACAACATCAGTTCTAAAATGCTTTTTCCACTGGAAGGCTCCAGCTTTTCTGGCTGTGCTGAAAGTGGCATTTGGTACAAGCCATAAACCCTACTTCAGATAACTTAATCTATTCAAAATGGGGCTGAAAAGAAAAAAGAGCACTACAGCAAACAAAAGCTTGTGTGTCCTTATTTAAGGCTGAGAATCCCATGGCTCTGAGAGATGAATTTTGCCTTTGGATCTCTCTAACACTTGAAGACATTTTTATTCCAGCTGTTTGCCCAGCCTGGAGCAGAGCTGGCTCAGAAAATGCATCTGAGCTCTGTGGAAATGCCCTTTGAATCATCTTTTGTATTCTTGTACCTGAGACAGGGAAGATGCTTAAAGTTCATAAGGGAGCTGAGAACAAATCTAATCATCTGTGCACTGCAGACAATCATGTTTCCTATTTGTTAAATCCAATTGTTGGTGTTTCATTCAAGCATCTACTGAAGAGAGTTCTTGTGTTGCATTCTAGTGAAAAATGCATCAGTCAATTGTTTTATTTCTTCCAGAGGTTAATCATCTTCCCTTATAAAATGTTTGTGTCTGCTTTGTTGTTTTAGTTTATCTGTCTTCAATCTTTTGCCACTGGTTCCTGGTCTGTCCTGCAGTGTTCAGCTGCAAGACACCAGTTCAGCCCCCAGTAAAATCCATCTTCTCACCCCCAGCCTGGGTCCCCCTTACAGCCTGGTCTCCCACCCCAGCAGCTTTTAACTGGATAAAATTGAAATTTGAATCTCCTCTACATCCCAGGTCAGTGATTCTCAGAATATTCCACCTCACTCACTGCAATTAAATCAGCAGCCAAGGCAAAAAGTGCTCAATTTATGACTGACTCCTCCGTGCACCCGTGTAATAATCCCCAGCTAAACTGATCATGAGATTGTACTGCTTAAAGCCAGTGTTTATCTTTCCAAGCACTTAAGGCATTAAGTGTCAGTATGAGAGGAAAATGAAATGCTGGCAGAGAGTTTTCAGGAACAAACATCAACTGGAATATTAAGAGGCTTGATGCAGGGAGCAGATTTATGGTTTCATCTGACAAGTTTGGACTCTTAAATAAGGGATATAAAGATAATAAATGTTGTGGCATATCTGATTTACAGCTCTGATGTGAGATAAGCTGACTGCTCTGTACAGATCACAACTGAGATTCCCTATCAAATCACTCCATAGCTGTATCCATATTAACCCAGTGAGAATCCTAAAGTGGGATTCTCCACAAACTTTGTGTTTTAGTAGGAAGGTATAGCCAGATGCAAGACACTTCCTGGAAAATAGCTTAAAAGAGAAAGGAAGTGCTGAATTCTTACTTAAAAACCAATTTTGTGATTCAGCCCAAAAAGTTTTTCATCAGCCCTGTCGTTCCACCTGAACTAAAAGTGCTAGGGGAAAAAAAGGCAAATAATTCTCAAACAGAATATGGTATCTGCTGACAGCCGTGGATATGGAAGACAGCTGCTTGTGCAGGGAATATTGACACATAGAGATGGGCACTGAAACCCTCCCACTGCAAATTAGACAAGAGTCACTTGGCATCTAGAAAAGTTTTCTAGATGAGAAAGTGCTTCTCTTACTCTTACAAGGTATTTCTAATAGCCCACAGAATAATTTGTGACTTTGTAATAGGAATCAGTTTCAGGACCAAGAGTTACGGTTCTTTTTCTAAAAAATATTGGGAATTTTTGCATAAAACTTTAGGGGCTTTTGCAGGATTCTTGCTCTCGACAATTGTAACAGCTTTTACTTTAATCTTGGTTTGGAACTCAGCAAAATTGAAACACTGACGTTTTAAGTTAAATACACTTCTGGTGCTCTTTGTTATGGTAACACGCCCTTCCCTGCTGCATTCAAGAAGAGAGCTGAAAGTTCACACTTTGCCACAGCACGCTGTAAATCTTGTCTGAGCCCTGTACTCTGCAGTCAGATTTCATCTCACTCTCCTCACAGGGAGCTTTTCCTGGCACGTAGTAAGGCAGCAATCCCGGTGAGAAGGCAGCGTTCACACCTTTGCTCAGGGCTGATCTCACCACAGCTCCTTTGCTCTCACATCCCTGCTCTGCTGAGGACACCTCTGGGACCTCTCTGATTCCTGATTTTGGCAAAACGCTTCTTCCCATGAAAAACGACGCCGGGATTAACTTTGGTGGGACAAGATTCAATTCTTATTATTTTTAAATCCTGTCACTAATATTACTTACTGGAGCCTTGCCCTGGTGTAATAAAACCGAGTTTAAATTGCTGAAGGGCTCAGCTGCTGCCTCCAACAGCTGCATGGCTGTAATTTGCCAATGGGATGTATTGCATCCTGATTACAATTTCTTTTGAGTGATAGGCCAAAATTACAAGGCCGAAATGTGGTTAATCATGATAAAGGAGATAAATCTATTCATCTCCTGCCTGCGTTTAATATTTGCACAGCAGATGCTGTTTGTTCCCTTCAGCTGCCTTTCCATGGAAATTTGCTCTCATTCTGAAGAAGTCTTAAGGTTAATGAAAAACTTTATTGGACATTTTGATGGTGGAGAGAGGGAGAAAGGTGAAATATCTTGGAAGGTTTCTCTTTATTTTCCAGCCCGGATGTACTCACACAAATCAGCCAGCCCTTGAAAAACAAGCAAAGTGAGCTCCTCCAGGTCAGAAACAGATGTCTGGGAAAGATGAAGAGAACAGGGATGAAGGTCTGAGTGGGCTGTGAATGTCATTTATTGCCCTCATTCCCACCAAGCCATACACAGGCTGCAATTAAACCTCCTCTGGTGTTTTGGTTCGTTGGGCCATAAAGCCAAGCCTGAGATCATAGAATCCCAGACTGGACTGAGATTGAAAAGGACCTAAAGCTCATGCCCTTCCACCTCTGCCATGGGCAGGGACATGTCCCACGGGCAGGGACACCTCCCACTGTCCCAGGTGGCTCCAAGCCCCATCCAACCTGGCCTGGGACCCTGCCAGGGACGGGACAGCCACAGCTGCTCTGTGCAGCTCAGGGCTGCAGTAACATTGCACCCTTACAGACCAGGGAGCCCCAAAAACGTGAGATTTGGGGCAGAGATCTCACTTCAGAGCTCAGTAAGAGATGTATTCCCCTTCCACAGGCCCTTGGTTCCAGTCTGGGGAATGTGTGGGAGATCCCCCAGTTCCTGCTTGCAGCTCCCCCTGCTCTGTCGGAGGTGCAGCTCCAGCCGTGAGCAGATGAGTGTCCACGGGGATCCGGGCAGAGAAACCAGCCTGGAGCTGAGCTTAAGCTTTGACTGAGCTGAGTTTACAGCCCCTGTCCTGACTGAGCTGAGCTTACACCTTGAAAAAACATCCCTGTTTGTGCCCTGTGGTGGAGCACCAAACTGAGCTAAACTGAGACAAATTGTAATTTATGTCGTGCTCTTGTGATATGCCAAGCGTGAGATCCCAAACACACCACAAATAATTGATCTTAAGCTTTTGCTCTTGGTGTCCCACTCCTTGTTCTGCCCCATTTTTGCCAATTGTTTCTTGCATTGCTAATTGTGAGCCGTTGCCATCCCGTAATTCCCCAAACATCCCTCGTGTCCCTTCACCGCTCTCAGACCCCTTTCCTCGGTGCCGTGCTGCTAAACCCCTGCAGCACCGGGGGCTGGAGAGGTCGGATCCCCCCGGGATGGCCGCGGCAGAGCCTCCTTAAAGCCCGGGCTAATGTGGCATTCCACCCCTTGGGGACAGCAGGCTGTGAGTGCCCGGCGCTTCAGGGGCCAGCGCTGCCTGGCTCGGCTGATTCCCCATCTCCAAAGGCCTCCTTCCTCCTCCGAGTGGGAATTTGCTGCTCACGTGTTGCAGGCTGCTCTGGCTCACTGCAGCCTGGTTTTCTCCACGCTCCAAGCCTGACTTTGCCTCTGGGTACCAAACCTGAGGGCTGCCCCGGTGTCCTGAACACGTCCTGGGGTGTCACCCATTCTCCCCCTCCCTTCCTCCATCTGCTGGCACTGCACAAACGCCCCAGTCAGGGCTGGCTGGAATGAACTCATCTGCTACGTGACTCTGGATTCCTCACGATTTTTGAGGCTGCTTCACTCCGCTCTGTTGCTTCCTCCCTGCTAAAATTGGATTCTGCATCGGATCTGCCACACTCCTAATGGAGTGGGATAGCAAATCCTTTGGAGATGCCAAATATAAAGCAGCCATTGATCCTTTTCCATCTGTTCCTTGCCAGACAGAACCTCCAGAGCGCTGCTGGTGCTGCTGACACTGTCCCAGCTCCAGGGGAGGCAGAGCAGGGTGTCCCACACAGGGCACAGCCCTACAGAGCCACAACACCAGGGACACCACAGCCCCCAGCCTCAGCAGGTCCTTAGAGCCTGAGGAAAGGGCTGGTGAGGCAGAGCCAGGCTTTGAATGCTAAATGGACAAAAAACAGGGCACCTGACTCTAAAAAACATGCCTTTAAATGAAAAAAAAGGGAATGCCTGTCTGATATGGTCGCTAGCATCAATCCCAGGGCACAGCATTACTGCTGTGATGAGAGGAGTGCACACAGCCAGAGCCTGAATTCCCAGGGTGTGGGGCCCTGGAACACACAGGCTGCTGTTCCTGCTCCTGTTCCCTTCCTGAACAAGGATATTGTGCTCCAGGAGGAACATTAGTGCAGTCTGGTTTATATCAATAAGCAAAACTACAATTTTTGGGAGGAATTTCTTCACTGAAAGGATTGTCAGGCATTGGAAGGGGTGGAGTCACCACCCCTGGAACTGTTCAATAAACACCTGGAGATGGCACTCAGTGCTCTGGTTTAGCTCATGTGGTAATGCTGGACCAAAGATTGGGCTTGATGATCTTGGAAGTTTTTCCAACCTTAATGATTGTGTGATTCCAATCTTCCTGAAACACTCTGGGAACTCCTGATGAGCAGAGCTCCAGCAAAAAGAGGCATTACCAATTCCTTCTTTGTCTCCACCACTCTGGGTGAAAATACAACCCACAGCAGAGTCCCTGATGCATCTGATCAGAGCAGCCACTCCCAGATACTCAGCTCCCCTGGGGTCTCAGAAGAGACACAAATCCCAATGTATTTGTGCTCTTGTGCTGTGCCAAGCATGAGATCCCAAACTCACCGCAAATAATTGATCTCAAGCTTTTGCTCTTTGTGTCCCAGTCTTTCTGCTGCTCCATTTTTGCCAGTTGTCTCCTGCATTATTCATTGTAAGCACAGAAGGAGAGTGCCTGCAAACACTGTGGGGTAAATACTTTCCCAGCCAGGCAGGAGCAGACCCCAGAGATGAGTTTTAGGCTGCAGAACAGATTGTGAGTTATGCCAGGCTTGTGCAGCCCCTGGCCCAGCTAAGCTGCTGCTACCACCAGTGTAAGGGTTTGATATAACCCAGTAAAGTCACTCTCCTGAGGGAAGTGAAAACCATTCCTAATACTGAAGTATAATCAACATTCTAGAAACAAAACCATTTAATGGCTAATTCACATTACTCCTCAGCAATGAGAAGGACAGAGAGAATGAAACATTTAATTATGGAAACACATTTTGCCCCAAACACTCCCAGACATCCCCCTGGGATGTGCATTCATCAGCCTGGGCTGGGTGTGTTTCCAGGACATTCTTTGTGACCAAGATAATCTTCTGTTTGACTGAGGCTTTGACAAGCAGGGACTTGATTAACTTGGCTGCTGCAGTGTTGTCAGAGGGACAGGACTGTACAAACAAGAACTCCCTGGTGGCTTTTCAGCACTGACACAGTGAGGCCAGAAGCAGAGGAGCAGCAATGCTCCCGTGCATCTCATCCCACTTTTCCCCACAAAGTTCTTCATAGCATCAGCAGGGTGTTATCCCTACGTAGCCTGCCCTAAAAGATGAAATTGAGGTTGGAAAAAAAAACAACCCCACTGATTCTCTGTAATTACTCTCATTCATTAGTCTATTTTTTCCCCACAAGGATTTATCCTCATATCACAAATCAGTAATTCCTTTTCATTTTTCTCATGTGTCGCTCATGCAATGCTGCACTAGTGCCTGCAAACCTGATATTCCTGTGGTCAGCATGAGAATCCATGTGCCAGTACACCACAGAGGATATTCAAAGAGGGAATATGGGATTTTTCATCTTCCAAGTACTGGATTAAGGATAGCAAAGCAACCAGAGGCAGAGTGATGCCTCCACTTCCTCCATTCCTGGACCCAGCTTGCCAAAGGCTGCACGAGTGCTCCATTTGTCCTGCTGAGGTGCCTTTGAAGGCTGAGGAAGCTGATTTGCCTCTGCTGAGCTCTTTCTTGAGCCCCCACCACAGCTGGTGCTGATGAATTTCTTGTGATGGTGCTGCCAGGCTTCAAAACCAGGCTGAGATTTGTGCCACAGGGTGTCAAATTAAAGTTTATCGTGGTCACTGAACCAGTAAGGCAAAGCCTCAGAGCATCACGAGCTCTCTGCAAAGCTCCTTCCAGTTAAATTCTGCCTGTCCCTGCTGTCAGTCCTGTAAAAAACAACCATTTCCCTTCTTTCAGGGCAAGATTTAGGAAGTCCTGTCCAGAATTGTAATGCCCCAAGTAACCCTGTGCAGGAAGCTGCAAAACTTGTCTGAGAGTGTTGTTCTTGTTCCTAAATCTGTTCCTGACCTCTCTACACTTATTTTCCGTGGCTGCGAAATTCTCTTTGACCTAATTACAATTCCCACTTGGTGTTTTGGCACTGGAAATGGAGATGTAGAGCTGCTGAACAGAAAGTGTGTCAGGTGCACTGTGGTCACCTCTGCCTCTCGGAGCAGAGATGAGCAGACAAGGCCTGCAGGCACTGGGATCATTTTACATCTAAGCCAGTGTTTAATTCTCATAACAGCCCCAAGATTGCAGGAGCTCAAAGCTTTACACCAAAGATTAGGAAACCTCCTAAATATGGGAAGAAACAACCTTCCTTTGTTGCAGGGAAGGTAAAAAGAACAACAGAGTCGCTGAGAACTGTTCTTGAAAAACATTTATTTCTGTAATGGATTTATAGCGCTGACTCCCAAGCCCCACAGTCTCTCCCAACATGTAATTCTGGGGACAGTTACCTTTGATGGAAAAACAAAAAGCCATACAAAGAAGCCCCCACAAACAAAGAGTTTGATACCAAACTGAGCCCAGGTTCTCTCTGAGCCTCTGCTGTTGAATATTTAACCTCAGCTGGGATGGAGCTGCCCTGCTCCATCCATGGTCACTGCCAAAGGCCCCAAAGAACTGAAGATGTTGTGTTTGACTGCAAAATAACCAGGGGGGGACACGGGCAGGGAAGGTTTCAGCAGCTGCTATTTTTTTTTTCAGACATCATTGAAAAAGGAAATCTATGCATTTCAGTTTCACCTCCTGAGCCCCAGCATTAGGAAAGTCAGATACAAACCCACAGACCAACGTACACAAAATAGTGACCAAGTGTCCAGACATTTCTAAGCCCCTCAGTTTACTGTGCTGTGATACCTCCAAAAAGCAACAAAACCCACTTTAGGATTGTGGTGGATCTTATTTTTAAGAGGGAGGGACAGAGATGCAGCACAGAGCCTAGCAACTGTCAAGCAATGTTTAAGGCAAATTTATTCCCATTTATCAGGAGTCAAAGAAATTTTTTTTTTGTTTGTTGGCTTTGTTGTTTAAGCTGTTAGATAACATCCCAGCTGGACATTTCTGCTTAGATGATTAATCAAAGTTTGAGGGAAATCATCTCAAGCTGATCTTAGCCTAGAACAGCAAATGTTATTCCCAAGAATATCAGTCAGAACGAATTTTTCAAAAATTAAAATAATTGATGTTCAGAACTCCCCCAAAACTTTCTTCCCTCGGAGGCCAGGTCGAGCCCAAGTAAAACACACAGACATGAAGAAGGACACAGTGGCAAGCCTCTACAGACACAGGGCTGAATAGGACCAAAGCAGAGCCAAACCTAAATTCCACAGGTGGAAGAACATGGACAGAGTTATGAGTAAAAAAAGGGGGGAAAAAGAAAAGCAGAGCCCCAGAGAGGAATGTTTCATGAGAGAGAATGGAAAATAAAAGTCCACTGTATGCAAAAAAGGGAGTTCTTAGGTGCAGCCACAGAAAGCTGGGGAGTTCAGTTGCCTCATCTCTCAGGTGCGTTAGTTTGTTGTGCCTTTGCCCTCCCTTTGAGATCCAGGTGATGGTGCCAGGAGGTTCCTGCCTTTACTCAGTCTGTGCATCATAATTAGCCCCCCCTGCTTTCTTCAGCTCGTTCTTGATGTAATCCTCATCCAGCTCTTTGTGGTCACTGATCACAAATTCTTTGGCAAAGTTCTGCAAGAGATAAAGAAAAGGCCTGTTAAAAAGGGGGATATTTTCTAAGTAGCTGGATGAAGATGGGTTATCCTGCTTCCCTGGGTGTCTGAGCTGCATATCCTGATCTCCTGTGGCTGGGATGATAAACAGAAAGCTGTGGATGAGACAGAGGACTAGTGATGGCAAACCCCAACACTTAACTTCCGTATTTTCCAGATTCTGCACTGCATTAATATATGACTCTGAACTTCATATAAAGTGTTAGCAAGTTCTCTTCACAGTGTAGTCAGACAAAACAATCTTTTTCCAGCCCCAGAACCAAGGACACTATTGCAGCTTCAGGCCCAAAAAGTGCAAAGAACAGCAAATTGAGGAGAACAGTCTGGGAGGATGGGATTTCATAACCTGAAGCTGGCATTGGACAATTAAAACCAATATGTAAATGGATCAAAACCCATAAAAGTGTGAAACCTCGTGACTGGGTGTCCATTTTGGGTCCATCTTGGGTGTAGCCCAGACCAGGCTCTTGTACTGCCCAAGGTGCATCCTTTGAAGGCCTTTTAATAAATACCTACTTTATTCCTTTAACACTGTCTAGCTTCTGCTCTAGGTAGCCTGATAAGGCATGAAAGGTTTCAGGAGCAAACACAGCTCCTTCAGTGGGTTTAGTGCCTCCTCCCCTCATCTCCAACACATCCCAGCCCAGGCCAGGGCAGTGCCCCAGGCTGCTGCTGCTCAAGGCTGCGCTCTGCCCCGTGCTTTGTGACCTCTGAGCACAGGCTGTTTGAGTACCCTTGTGTGCTGCAGGGCAGCTTTCTGCCTGCTTCAGAGCTCTCAGCAGCTCCTGGGAGCTGGGCAAGCCCTGGGCAGAGTGCTGGGATGTGAGGCTGTGAACACAGAAACCCTTTCTGGGAGCAGAATGGGATCCCAGGGTGCTTTTGGGGCTCTTGTCAGAGCAGTGGCAGCTCAGGGATTTTTTTTTCCCTTGTGGGGGCTGTCCTTCCTGCCTCACAGCAGGGCTGGCATGGCATCCATGTGTGTGCACAGCCATTTCAGCAAACAGGCTCTTTGCTGCTTGCTTTAGCATTTTCCTCCCCTTCCTAACCACAACTGAGAACACTGAGCCTCCCTTCCCCCACCCCACAGAGCTGCAGCCAGCTTGACAAACACAAGCATCCCTTGCACTCCACCAAAAATACGAATTAAAATCCCAACAGCTTGGCCGTGACGTCTCGGGAAATCTGCAGTGCCCAAATCCCTGGGCAGTGCCCAAATCCCTGGGTGAGTTCCCCCGAAGGTGATGGGAGAAGGAGGCAGAGCTTTGGGAGAGCAGCAGGCATCTTGTGCGGGTCTCCCTGGCACTGGAACAGCCCTGGCACGACGGGAACGGGGGGTTCTAATTGCTTTCAGACTTCGAGCCATGGGAGAGCTCTTATTTGGCAGCGTCTCAAGGGTCTCAGTTCGGGATCAGAGCCGGGTAAAGGAGGGGGTGGGGGAGGATGCAGCTTGAAAGAGCCTCAGCACCTCTTTGATGCGCTGGGAGAAGTGGAAGGGAGAGGAAAACAGCTCCCTCCTCCCCCGGGCTGCGGCTGATCGTGTTTCACAGTGTAGGAAATCCTCGCTGCCGAGAGCTGCCGGGGTGGGGAGGGAGCTCCGGGAGCGCTGGCAGCTCCGCTGGCAGCTTCACACCGTGCTCAGCATCAACAGCCCTGCTCCGCTGCCCGCGATGCTCGGGCTTTCTGCCCATGTGGGCAGCACAGGCACTCACCCACGGCTTGGCAGAGTCCAGGGAAATGGGAAAGACATTGCTTTTTGGAGAAAAACAAATCCTTTTTTTTTTTTTTTTTTTTTTTTTTTTTTTTTTCCAGATGGGAATAAGGAGGCAAACTGCCCAAACCGTCAGATTTAGTCATGCTCACGAGTGACCTACTTCCAGGTCTCCAGGGTGAGATCTCTGCAAAGCTCAGCTCTTGCTAAGACCAACCCCAGGATTTTCAGCAGTTTGATGCTCACTGAGGTGTGCTGCCTGTGCGAGTTTTGAGCTGAGCCTTTTCAATTCCTTTTCTATGGTACCAGGATTAACAAATTCTCCTTGCCTTGGGAAGCAGATTATCCAGGACTACCTGATTTCAGGGTGAGTCTTTGCCCTGCTTTACTGAGGCAGATCCATAAAACCATTTCTGAGAGGGATTCCATGGAAAGTGTATTATATAAATGTGGGGAGGGTTTTCTTCAATGCCCACTCTGCAGGATCCTGCTGATTCTGAAATTAAACCTGCAAGTGCACTCATGCCCAAACAGAGGAGAATTAATTACGTGTGCCACAAAGTAAATATAATTACTCAGATGCCTTCTCATCTAGACACTTATCCTGATAACTCCTGGGTGATGATCTGTGGGCATCAGCCACGATTTCACATCAGCACCACCAAGACACCTTGCAAGGAATGAACAGTATCCCCCTAGCAGTGGCCAGATGGGTTCTGCTCCCAGCCACTCCTAAATATCCTCTTAGCTGACTGGGCCACCTCTTGTGCCAGATTTGTCCCCTCAGAGTCAATCTGGGTCACTGCTATTAATAACCCTGCTTCATTCCATTCCCTCAGGGTCCTGCTCAGCTCCTCACACCGGCTCTTACCCACCACGGTGTCTCCTCAAGCCTGGCCCCAAGGAGGGAAGATGCTTTGGGTGAGTTTGGTGCCTGGAATTTCTGATTTTAACATCCTGCTTGACCTTCTCCAGCCACAGCCTCCCTCATCACTCTGAATTTACTGCCTGAGCTTTTGTTCAGGGTGCAAATCCTCAGCCACAGTGCATAACTCTGATGCTTGGGCCCTTGATTTGCTGACATGTGTCTTCATCTTACATCCTCCACTTCCTCTTCCCTTCTCCTGCCCCCAGCCCCAGGCTTCCTACAACCACAGCAAGCCCAGCCAGTGAATTCTAGCCTTTGTCTTCACCCCAGTCACCAGCAGCCTCCAGATAACAAAAACAATGATGCCATTTATCTTTATCACTCTCACAACACAACAGTGACCACAGTCTCTTTGCTTTGCCTCTCAGATCAGCGAACAGGACACAGAAATACTGGAACAGGACACAGAAATACTGAGCTTCACTCCAGTGCACCTCTCTGGAGGTGCACTGGAGTGAAGCTCAGTATTTCTGTGCCTGAGCAGCAAAGGGTCCCAATTTTGGAATCCCATCCCCTGTGTCAACCTCCACAGCAGGAACAGACTGAAAGGGCTCCAACCGTGCAGGAGCAAAGAAGGAGCCTGCACCCCTCCCTGGGAAACATGAAATTTGTGCAGAAAGATCAATCCTTCTCTTCCAGCCAACTTAAAGGGGGAAAATAAAGGGTGGAGTAGATTTTCTTCCTCTTCCAAGCCCTGAATGTTTAGCATATGGGCCATAAAATTTCCCTAAATCGCCCGAGGGAAAATCCATGTGGTGCAGATATTACACCAAACTAGGTCTGCAGAGGCCCTTACAAATCCCAGCTTGGGAAGCCTGAAGCCAGGAGTAAAATCCTGGTGTAGTCTACAGACACTCAGGTTTTCAGCAGCTACAGATGGTGCCAGGTAGCTGAGCAGCTTCTTGCCATTTTTTATTTATTTTATTTTTACTGGGGCTTGGAACAGCTTCTGCTGATGATCAGAATCTTCAGTTCTACCGTGCTTAATGTCACCACTCCCAGGCACTGGTCAGATGCAGTACAGAGGAGGTGACATCTCCCAGCTTTCTTTTGCAGCATGGTCTGGGTCCCAGGCCTCCAGCAAACCTGCCTGCTCTCAGCTGTCAGACTCCCAGCTCAGCAAAAACCTTCTCTTCAAATCTGCTCCCTGCCAATTTTACATGGAGCAGTTCCAGACACTGAGAGAAGCCAGTCCAAACCTCTGGCAAGCACTTGTCTCAGCAATGGGAGCTGCATTTCAGCTGCTCTGCAAATTCTCCCTGTCTGTGCTTCAGCCCACTGGAGGAGTCACAAGTCTGTGTGTCAGACACAGGGCGATGAGAGGCTGCTGATCCTGACCCTCTTCTCTGGACTAGGAGCACTTGTAAATCCATTTCCATTTGCATGGTCATTACAGTAAGCCAGAACAGGAAATACAGTCAAAAAGGAGAATTTAGTTTGCCTTCCCAGCAGGATCTCACTCACCCTCATGAGTAACTCTCAAAGCCACTGTGACATTGCTGCTCCCTGTGAGTTTGATTTCCTCACTGCCTCTAATGAAGCTATTAAATTTTCTGGTTTAATTTAGCTATTTAATCTTCTGGTCAGGACTCTGTACTGATATGAGAAAACCAAAGCACATAGAGGGAATTCTGTGTGATCCCAAGATCAGGGACAGGGACCCCCTCAGTGGGTGCTCCCTCCTGGGACACCATCACCAGTGCAATGAGGAATCCAGAGGAAAAGGGAAAGGTGAGCAAAAAAAGATCTGGGCATGAGCTGCGAAGCAGGAACTCAGTAGAACTGTTGACATCATGACAGCCAGATGAATTCCTCACCAAAAATAATGATGAATAAAATGCCTCGAATATTTGCTCACAGAAACAGAGCTGTTTTACCCTGAATATGAATTAGGGAAATGACAGAGCACATGACTTTGTGGGGGAAGGAGTGCTGATGAAAACAGAAGCAAATCAAAATCCATGGAAAATCAGACAAACTGGCAAAGATTGGGCAGTCTCTTTGCTTGGAGAATCCTGCAGGACATGAATTCAGTCCTGTCAGGAAAAAGACCCCAATGCTGCCTGGGGAAGAGTTGAAATCTCCTGGTGGGAAATGCAGTCATGAAGGGCAAAGAGTTCACAGGGAGGAAGGAGCACTCGGAGTGAAACCAAGCCCTGCCTCCAGTTCTTGGGTGTTCACATCAGAACCATCCCATTTCAGAACCGGGTGCCACCCCCAGTGCCACAACCTCTGTGCCTGGGCTCATCCTTGCTGTGTGCTCTGGTGACCAGAGTGCAGCTGTGAGGGGACACCAGTACTGTGGGTGGCTCTGTGCACATCTGGCAGGTCACCCTGTGCACAAGGTGACACACAGCTGCTGTTGCTGCTGCTGCCAAACAGATGCAGCCTTGCAGAAGTCACTGTTCCATCGAGTTCCCAGTTGTCTGGATTGTTCTAGGGGTAGGTTTAGGCTCCACCCCAGAAATTATCTCCCAAACATCTTAAGCAACTGTCTGCAATGAGAAATGTGCCACTTCTTCCCCCACTAGATCTGTCCTTGGTATGGAGAGAAGGCCAGTGGGTGAAAGATGGAACTGTGCATCCCCCTAGAGCCTGTCTCCCTTGGCACAGCAGTCCCACACAGCAGCACTTAGCTAGACCCCAAGAAGATACAGATAAACACTTGTTCCCCATCCTGCCCTTACTTCTAATCTGCTCCCAGCTGGACTTATTTATTGAAAGCTAAACTTGCATTTTACCTCATGTCTGTGTGGATTTATGTATCTTAGTTTCTCTGAAGGTTCTGATTCAATCCTCACATTTCTGGGCACTCCTGGGCCGGTATGGATTTGGCCCAGGGGGATTCATACTCCAACAGCTTGGACCAGGCTGAAGGCTTGAGCCAAGATTTCCAGCTGATTTAAGGAGGAAAGGATGGGAAAATAAATGATCATGGGGGAAAAAAACAACTTCTTGATAGTCCCTTAAATGGATTTTTCTACAATCCAAAAGAAGTACAATAAACTCAAAACCCATTTTTCAACAACATTAAAGAAGTAATAATCTAGGCTCAAGTAGGGCCAGAAGACCTGGCTCTCATCTAGCACAGATCAGAAGAACTACAGCTATTTGTAGCAGATGAGATCCATCCCTGTCATTTTACAGTTATTACAGCTAAAAATCAATTGTCCTTTCTTCCTGAGAGGTTTTCTGGCAACCTCCTGCACTCACTATCAGCACTGCTTCCCAAGCCACCTCCCCAGGGGTCTCACAGCACCTGCTCCCCCTTCCAAGGGAGGAACACAAAAGCCAGGGCAGCCCAGTTCCTCTCTCTGCTTTGTAATAGTTCATCCCTTTGTTCACAGCCCAGAGTCTGCTCCTCACCAGTTAATGTCCCTTGTGTTTTCCTTATGGCTGGTGCTTCTGGGAGCCCATTCATGATCCCAGGGTGGGATCCTCGTTGTCCCAGGGCTGGGCTGTGCTGGCAGGAGGTGCCTGAGCTGGCTGGCTTTCACTTTGTCTGGCAGGAACAGCAACATTTATGGGTGTTTGTTCAGCTCTGAGCAGAGCTCAGCCCCAGCTCATCAGCACAGGATACAGAGCAGGAATCCCCTCACACTTTAGTCTTAAATAAAGACCCACAGTTGCTTTGGAAAATAGGACAAGATTGTGAGAGCCTTTCAGGTTTTACTGAGGGCTTGTCAGAGTGAAGAGCTGCTCTTCTGGAATCCCAGCCTGTCCCTTGTGCAGATCAAAGCTGTACAAAATCCTCCTTGTGCCACCCTTCCACAGGGAGAGGGCACCTGCACAGAGCCCAACTGCCCCTACATCCCATTCAGGGGTTTGCAGACCAAAAAACTCCCACCTTAATTACCTTAGGTACTGCTTATTCCAAATGATGAACCAACACTGACTCAGATTTGTAGTTTATCATTACAAAAAAAAAAAAAAAAAAAAAAAAAAAAAGTGTGTTTTTCTATGTATAACATCTCAAATAATCTCTGTAAAAACGTAAGACTGAGGATGTACCTGAAGGTCAAGGGAACTGCTAAAAGTGAAATAGCTCTAGGATAAATTCCCTCCATTAAATTTCAGTTGGACTTTCTTGTCCTTGTTTATTTTAACAGATTATCTGCAAGGTCACAGGCATAAAAAGAAGAAAATACTTCTGCTTTTATCTCACTCCACTCAGGGGGATTCAGTTGCATATCAAGAACTATTCAAAATACTTGTCAAGATAATTTTTTCTGGACATGAGATCACCATTGCTGAGACATTCAGAAATGCTTTGCAGGGGTTTAGAGACAAGGTTGCTCAGTAAAAGTGTACCAAGCACCAGTTGTATTGTTTCTGTATTTTAGTACAGACTAATTGGAATATGAAAGCTTTTAAGTAACAGCCAAGAATGGTTAATGCTCCACCAGGTTATTAACTTGTACAGACTACTAATCAAAGATGAAACAAGTGAAATTGCAAATTATACGTAACAGACCTAGGGACAGATCTGAGCACAGTGCTCAGGAATGCTATTCAACTCAACAAGACTACATTGTCTAAACAGATTTTTAAGAAAATCTTGGGCTTAGTGACTCATATAAGAGTCATTCTTTAGTACTGTATAATTTCATCTTCAGCTACAATTACGCAGTTTCAGCTGCTTCCCATGAGCAGAAACTTGCTTTCCTATCTCTCAGGTGTCATTCTGGAAGTTTCTTTGGAGAACAGACCCCTCTGGGTCGTCATTCTGAAACATTTAGCACCAGAGTTTATCTTCTAGAAGGACAGGAATGCATTATCTTCTTCATTTTTCTTATATAAATGTAATTTTCTGTGTCATATAAACTACCAAAGAGTTGAGGGGGGCTTCATTCTCACCCTTCACAGTGTCCTGTTGGGAGAGTTCTTTACACAGGCAAGAGCTCAGTTATTGAGGGGGATTCATTTAATCATCAGCCCGTTCTCCAAGAGCACAAACAAAACCATTTCTCAGGCTCTGGCGAGCTGGTTCTGTGTTTCATTGGAAGAGCCAGTCTTGCTTTAAGTACTTCTCCAGAAGAAACCTTCCAAACATCATCAATCTCCCCATCACAGCCAGGTTTCAGTGTGGTTCTGTGCAGCCTCCCTCGAGTCACTTCTCTCCTGGCTGTTGTTTGTTCTCACTTGGACTGAGCACATTTCTCTTTCCCCTGCTACGCCCAAGGCCAAACAAAGCCTGTTCACATCTAGTTAGCTATTAAGAGTTAGTTAATTGGTGCAATAGGGACTTCAGACTTGGGGTGATTAGCTCCACAAATTCACTGTGCAAAGACAAAAGGCCTCCAGAGAAGTTTAAACAAGGGTGTGGGTTTTCCTGTTGAATTTTACCTGCTTAACTTAGTACGTGATCGTTCAATATTGAGTTATTTCCATGTCGAGGAAGGGGATGGGAGACACCTCAGTGCTGACGAGGAGGGGAGTGCATGAACTCCCTCCTCATGAGATAGCTAAGGCAGCCTTAAGCTCAAAAGGTGCTGCTTTATGCCTAAGTGCTCAAAGGGCAGATGTTAAGCCTTCCTAGGAGGAAAACATGCAATAGGAAATAGTTTTCTTTTTTAAAGGATTAACTCCTAAATTGCAGGATGAGCCGATCCTTCCCTGTCTCTCCCTCCTGCTGGTGTTGGTACAGAAAACAGCCAGGGGAGCTGCTGGTGGGGAGCAGAAGGAAGAGTTACCTGTACTACTTCCTTGACCAGAGTCTTGTCAGTGCCAGTTTTGGCTCTCTGCAGGCCGCTGACATCCTCCCCAATCCAGGTGATGAGGGCAAACTTGACTCTCTTGCTCATGGCATCGCCGGTGGTGAATCGCACAAAGCCGAACAATCGCACGTCATCTGCGGAGGCAAAAAGGGACAAACTGATTAAAGCCAGGGACATCCCCCCTCCCCTTTTCCAGGGGAGCCTGCTGCTCTCAAACACCAAGGCAAGGCACTGATCCCGTGTTTCAATGCAGTATTTGGGAATCAGGGGGCTGTACAGGGGCTCCTGTGCTTACACGGTGTGCTCTGCCTGTGTTAGCTCTGCCTCGTCTGGGTTCCCCGGGTTACTGGGAGGACACTGGCTGTGCTGGACACCCCAAAGCACCGTGGAAATGGCTAAAATACAGTCAGCAGGAGGTCAAGAGCACTGAGCCAACCCCAGTTACACATTCAGCCAAATGGTTCATCTGCAGGTCTGGTGAGAAGGAAGAAAGAGAGATCCTGGTGTCTCTTTCTTACAGAACAGGATTAGGGTCACATTTTATAGCATTACCAGAAACTGGCTGTGCTGGACACCCCAAAGCACCATGGAAATGGCTAAAATACAGTCAGCAGGCAGGTCAAGAGCACTGAGCCAACCCCAGTTACACATTCAGCCAAATGGTTCATCTGCAGGTCTGGTGAAGAGGGGAAGAAAGTGAGATCCTGGTGTCTCTTTCTTACAGAACAGCAGGATTAGGGTCACATTTTATAGCATTACCAGAAACTGGCCATTGTGCAAATCTGACCTTTCTCCCTCCTTCCATCCATTTCCAGCTCACTTGTAGTATGAGTTTACAAGAAGGAGGGGAGAAGAAGGAGGAAAAGAAAAATCTGCAATTGCTTGCCCAGGTGTGTTTTTCTACTCCTTCCAAAGCCCTGGAAGGGAAAGTCCTGGATTTTAGAACTGTGCTGGTTTTTGTTTCACAGCTGGTTTGTGCTACATCACACCAGACTGATTTAGCCTGGCCATATGTGTGACAACCTTGTAGACTCTCATCTCGAAGAGCTCCTTCCTCCATCTCCTGGTGACTCATGGAGCCAGGCAGTTGGGAACCTTCCTGATGAGGAGCACCATCCCCCTGCATCCCCAGGCTGCAAGGGATGCTGGAGCCTTCCACCAGGAGTGGTAGAAAGCAGAGCAGATGGACACTTGTGCAACTGTGGAATATTCCCCGTGATGGCTGCTCCATCTCTCAGAGGTCACTAGAGGCCTTTTGAAGGAGATGACTCAATCCAGAAGAACAAACCTGCTGGTTGAGAAGATTCCTGGTAATCCTGGCACACTTGTTGTGACCAGTTCAACGTGCCTTAGAGGGATTTGCTGGGTTGACTAATTGCCAGGTGAAAATGTAGGCTCCAGGTGTAGGAGTGACTGCCAACATCCCCAGCACGCTGCCCGAGCAGCCAGGACAGCCCCAAGAGCTCTGGAGACAGGAGGGAAGCAACTCTAAATTGCTCATCCCCAAAAAATAAGCTGCTAGAAATCAATGTTAAAAAAAAACCAAAAACCAAAAAATTGGATATATACTCTGCAAGCTGACATATCTCAGAGCTTCTTTACCACTTCGATTTGGCAAAGTGTGGACAAAATCCCCTTTGTAAAAGAGAAGACTTTTTTAAGTCTGAAAAAATCCACCTCTGCTCTCCCTGTTTTGTTCTCTGTGTTCTTTTAAATTCTTTTGTCACTGACTCAATAATGCTGGGCAAACTGGAAAATGGATGTAGGGGGGTGTGTGAGCCAGTACAGTGTTCAAAACAAACTCCTCTGAAGAATTCAAAATAGAAACAAAGAGAAAGATCTTTTTCAGAGGAAAAATCCAGATGGATCTTTAGAAGGAGAGAAGCAGTCGTGCATCAACAATGCAAACAAGCAAAACTTCTCTCTCAGTTCCCCTGCTGCTGGTGAGTGCAAGAAATGCACGTGGAGACTCCCGGTTCTGACAGCAAATCCTCTTCCCGAGATTGATTAGAACCATAAACGAAGCGACAGCCAGGAAATACCCAAAGTGAAGTGAGACAGTAAATCCCCTGAGGGAGCAGATCCAGGAGCCAGCCTTGCTTCCCCAGCTCTGGCAGCAAAGGAGGCCACGCTCTGCACAGAGCTGTTCCATGGCTCCTCTGGGAACAGTCCTGGAAAACCCTTGAAGGGCATCGAGTGCTGGGACCTCGTGCACTCCTTGCTGTGGAGCCCTCAGCCCCCACCTTGAGCCTCTGGGGTTTCATCCCTGCCCCTTCCAGCAAAGGCTGAACACTGGAGTGTGCTCCTTTATAATAAAGATAAAGGGAAAGGTTAATGAATGTGGAAAATCAGTGCTTTTGCATTGCAGCACAGAGAGGGAGTTGCAGGAATGCCCCATCCCTGAAGTGTCAGCTTGGATGGGCTTGGAGCAACCTGGGATGGGGCTGGGATGAGATGATCTTTAAGGCCTCTTCAGCACAAACCATTCTGGGATTCTGTGAATGTGTCTGTCAGAATAACTTCCATTTGACATTAACCCACAGCTCACTGGCAGCAGCAGGATTTGCTCCTGGGCAGAACTTTCAGTGCTTTCCCATCCTGGTTGAAAGCAGCCCCGTGACACTAAAGAGAGCCAAATCCAGCAATTCCAGCTTTTATCCATGAGCTCACCTGAGCATGAAGAGCTCTTACTTCACCGTGTTCAGTCCAGGTAAGTTTAATGAGCACCTGAGGTTGGCCTGGAGCTCTGAGTCACCTCTTGGGCAGAACTTCCTGGGGCTGCTTCACTTGTGGGGGCTTGAAACTTGAAGGGAACTGTGTCCTGCCTCCTCGTGTCTCCCCACGGAGCTTACACCCCTGCTGGAGGCCGAGCAGGCTCTTCAGCTGCCGCAGCTTTCAGCCCAGGGTATTTAGCACAAACCAACGCGATGCCTCGGCTCGCCGTGCCGCGTGTGAATCGCGCTGCACACAAAGCCGAGAGGGAATGTGAATCGGAGCCCTGAGCAATTAACATGTCTCTGTTCCTAAAAGGGCATCAGGGACGGATGGAGAGGTTTTTAGAGCTAGCTCAGCCTGGGTATAAGCCTCTCCAACCGGAGGTCAGAATCCCCGAGCAGAAGTGGCTGAGTTTCACAATTAGTGTGAGGCGTGTTCGGAGTGATAAGGGGATCAAACAGCAAGTTCTTTCCTGCTCCCAGCTTTCCTCTTTCACAGTTAATCAGTTCTGCCCTGCCAGATCAACTCCCCACGCTGGAAGTCATCAGTGCCATCAGTGCCAATTCCCGGAGAAATCTCAAGGCATTAACATCCACCACCCGCTTCTCACACAGAACCGCTCACGGTGCTTTTAGGAACTGGCCGGGGGTGAGGGGAGCAGAACAAATCACAGAGAGAGACAGCCTAGATTTCCCCTGAAGGAGGAAATCCTGCCTAGTGCTGTGCAACCCCTTCCCAGCCACCGAGACAGGAATTTCAGGGTAGAGAGAAGCGAATAACTGATCTGGGGAGAACGGAAATAGCTGCTTTATTTAAGATCGCACAAGATCCAGACAGCAGAATTAACAGTGTTAATTCAATTAATACCACGAGTCCTTTCACAATGGCTGGACAAACAATGAGCAGGGCAATGAATGCCTTAACGAGCATCACTTGGTATTTCTCTCCAAAGCCTTTATTTATCACTAAGGCAGGATTTTCCAAATATTCTGATTAAGCTGCCCTTGGCTGTCAACAAAGCTTGATGCAAACTACAGAGATTTCCTTCACGGTATCCTTCCCTTTTTCTGCATTCACTCAAGTGCTTTGGTTCAGCTGTACTGAAAATTTCCCCATTAGATTAAAAAGCAGTGAGTCATCAGTAAAAGATAATAGCTGCAGGAAAGAAATACACTGTCAAACCGTCACGGTTCTCAGGCTGAGGGCTCTGAATGGCCAAGCCAGAGACGTGCCACGATAAAAACACTGCTGAACCAAGGACACAGGCAGCAAGGCAGGTGATGGAATGACCTGCTTTTGTCTTTTGTCCAACAAGAATTACTACAGCACATGATAGGTTCCAGGAAGATTTAATTTGTTTGCTTCAATTGGATTAATTTTAGATTAATTTGTCAATTTTCCACCTCTTCAGTCAGCCCCGTGGTCACGTGGCTACAAGTGCAGACAGAAATGTTCCCTTCCTCTTCCTACACTGTTTTTTTTCCTCTTAAACCCTGCACTAAACCCACAGATCTTGTGCAGGGCTGCCTTGCTCCACCCCAGCATGTTCATGAAATCATCTCAGACTGAGCCCAGAGCCACCACAGGGCTTTGCTGGGGCACCAAACCTCCTCCAGGTGGCTCGGGGTGGCTGATGTGAGTGCAGGGACACCAGTGCGTGGGGAAATGAGCCCACAGTGGCTGCTCTGCTCTGGTGAAGCCACCGGGGTGTTGCTGCTAGCCTGGTGACAGTCAGGTTTCTCTCCTGACCTGGGCAGATCCTGAGGGCAGAGTGGGAGCAGAAGGAAATGCAGTGAACGACACGCAGGGAGTTTATTTCTTGACCTCGATTTATATAGATTTTGGACAATGACCAGGGATTGGAGGATGAAGGTTGCCGCCTCTCCAACCATACTGGTCAAACTAGAAGTCCATCAAATTTCTCTTCCTCAAGAGAGGAATGTCAACAAGAAAAAGACAGTTACAAAAAACGTTACTTTGTTTACATGAAAATGTGTGAGAAACTCCGTTACAAAAATGTAAATATCAGAAGGCTAAAAAAGAACAGGGAGGCAAAAGGGGACCCAGCTCTTCCCTGAAGGAAGGAATGGTGGTGTTGCTTGGCCAGAAGGCCAAAACAAAGGGCAGGCAAAAGGTACAGAGCTCTTCTTTCCCTGCCCCTGTGCCCCCCACGGGATGGCAAAGGCAGACCCCCAGCCAGGACACTTTAATTAAAGATCACAAACCCAAGGAGCTACCATCGCTGCAGGCCTTGACCTGGTGAGTTACTCCCACAAAAATCAGTGAGAATATTCCCTAAAGCCACACCCTGGCCACAGCCAGGGCCTGGCTAAGCCTGGGCTCCAGCTGGCAGCCAGGAGATGCTGTGACCCTGCCAGGAGCACGTCCACACGGGCAGGGAGGGCACAGGGGCAGGGTGACAAATTCCATAAGCCACCCATGGCCCCAGGTCTTCCTTTAAATAGCCAGTAAGGGAAAGCAGGAGAGATGAACACCGAAGAGGAAAAACAAAAGCAGTAGGAGATTGATTTACAAGGCCCATTTTAGCAACTTAAGATGCAGCCAAATGCAGATAAGCACCTATCTCATTATATGTCCTCGTGTGTTTTTACAAATCTTTCCTACAACCTCAGGTGCCAACGTAACCTTGGTGATCTCTCAGCTCACAGCTCCTACATTTATAATGTGCAGCCCAGGCTTTCTGGGACAATTGATCTAAAGCCCAAAAAACTTGTATATTTATTAGGAGCCAATTCTATTTCTATTTTCTAATATTTTATCTCAACCCTAAATGATTTTATAGGGTATTTATTTCAGACCAAAGATTTTCTGTTCTTCCTGCTGCTGAATGCCCAGTGTGGTTTTAGGCTGATCTTTTCAGACACATGAATAACTATCCCATTTCATGCTGTCATTGCAATTATTTATCTGGACTGGGGCTTTCCAAATAAAAGGCTCATTATTTCTTTTGTCAGAGATGCATTGAAAACAGCTGTTCACATATGGCATGGGGGGAGAATACACTCTTCTGACCACTCCATTGCTTAATGGCAGGATACACAGTAAAGAAAATGAAATTAAACCACAGACAGAGCCAATGTGATGCTCTGCTGCTTTGTAATACAGACACTGAGGCAATGTTCAGGGCAGTCAGGTACAACAGCCACACAAAAAAAGTTCCACAGGATGTCACTTCAGTTGTACCTCACTCCACTCTTCTCAGCAACAGCATCACCAGCCCATCTGTAAGACTTTGAAATTAAAAACATTAAAAAAAAAAAAAAGTCCTAAGAGCTATTACATCCTTCCATACAATAACCTTCAACTCTTATCTCTTTCTGGCTTCAAATGCACCAGCTCAGCTGCTTTTTTTTCAAAGTGTACTGATGGCATGTAGTACTAACCACCAAATTAATGATTCCTCTGGAGCTGGGCCATCTGCAGAGGCAAGAGCTGGAACTGGGAGGTGAAATGGATCAGAAACCTTGAATTAAGTCCTTGTTTAATGCAGAGGTAATCTGTGCTGTTAAGACCAACCAAAACAGTCCTCAGCCAGAAGACACAGGGGGTGTTTAATGACCCTGAGGCAGTGAATGTCCTCGACTTTGGCCTCCAGACCCTCTGGGCCAGACAAGGGCCAGCAAGGCAGGGCTCTGGCCCTTGGGCAGGACTGCAAGAGTCCCCAGCAGGCACCTCCAAATCTCACCAGGATGTGCTGGTGGCTTATACCAACCTCCCTGGCTTTACTTTGGGACGGGCTGGAGGAGAGGTGCTCACACACCCTGCAGGTTTTGGGGGGCAGAGGAGATGAATGCCTGGCTCTGAGCAGGGTCTGCTGCCTCCCAGGCAGAGTTTGAGCTGTCCTGGGACAAACACACCTTGGCAGCCTCAGGGCTCAGGCTGTGTTTGCAGCATCACCCCGGGACCCTGAACAAAAGGGCACTGAGGGAGCTCTTCTTTCATGTTTCCTCCCTCTGAGAGTGGCAATTGCTGTCCCCAAACAGGGATGGGAAAAGTGTGATCGTTTAATGATGCTGTTCGTTAAACCTTTCTGTTCCTACTCAAAGCTTAGTGAAGCTCTGAGGAAGAAAAGCCCCCAGGGCAGGATCTGTAAGGTGCAGGTCTGATGTGGTTATGTGTCTGAGAGTACAGCAGAGCAGGAGTGAACCCACAGCGGGGACAGCAGCAGCTGCTGGCTCAGGGCAGGGCCTCACTGCCCTGCTCAGCACCTGTCCCTTGTGCTCCTCCAGCAGCCCCAGAGCAGGGCTGGAGGTGTGCAGAGCTGGTTTCTGATGCAGCCTCTCTGAACCGCTGCTTCCTCTAAAAGAAACAATTTCAGTTTCTCTCCTTTCCCTTTGTCCCCAGCCACGCTGGTGGGGGTTTGCAGAGTCAGTGATGGGCATGGAAAGGGTTATGGATAGAGGGGAAAAAAGGCAGAACCACAGCCCTGTTACCAACAGCCCCCTGCCTCTGTCACTGCACAGGCAGGACAGCCACCACAGGACAGGTAAATATCTTCCAAACTGCTACAAAGCCCTCGCAGGTCCCAGAGCCACAGGAATCAGCAGCGACCCCGCCCGTGCCCCCCGGCAGGGAGCAACGTGCACCAAGGTGCTTTTAATGAGAATGGCTCCTAAAGAAAGGGAGGACACCGATGTTTGCAGCGCCGGAACAGCCGGGGCAGAGTGTGGAACAGAGCGAGCTCTGAGGTGACTCTTTGCACGCTGAGATTTGCAATCCCAGCTCCTGCTCTCACCTCCGACCACCAAATGATGCTCAGCTTCTACCAGCGGCAGCTGCAGCACTTTGTGGCTTTCAGGGCAGTGTTTCTCACACAACAGGAGCTCAAACCAAGGAAGTTTATTCTGATAGCAAGGGTTTTTTTAATTTTTAACCGTGTTTTCTGAAGCTGTTTGGGTTGAGAGCAGCTCTTCTCCCCTCCAGTGAAATGTAAAAGGAAACGGAAGAGACCAGGAGGAAAGAGATGTAGCAACAAGAAGAAATAACATTTAACAGCTTTCCCCATCCCTTGCTACTCTTTCTTACTGACTTTGTTTCAGTAGAAATATTCCAACCAACTCTACTTCTACTTCCTTCCAGATGGGAAGGAAAGCTCCAACTTCACTGCTGGCACAAGGTTTGATTCCTGGCTCTGTCTAGCAGCCCAGGTGAAGGTTTGCTGCGCAGATGGAGGCTCCAAAACTTGCATCTCTTCCTTCCCCAACTGCAACACTGAAATTCGTGGGTGGAGGAAGATCCTTTTCAGCTCTCAGGCAAGGACCAGGCACCTCAATTTGCCTTTTTGTGGCGCCTCCAACAGCTGTGCTCCAGAGGTGGGTTTGGGAACAGCTTGGCCCCGGTCTGCCAGGGAACAGCCCTCAGCAGGTGCATGCCAAGGGAAAGGGAAAGAAGGAACAGGGAAGGGAGCAATGGAGCAGCTCTAAGGGATTTAGCTCCCCATTAAAGGCTAACAATAGGCCGCAGCCTACCCCTATTTAACTCTTCCCTTTCTGAGCCTATGTGTAAAATATGGTAAATTTCCTTTTCTTCTGTCTTGGGGCCGGCTTGGTTTGAACACCCTGTTTATAAACCCTGTTTACAAACCCTGTGAAGAACACAGATGTGTTCTCCAGAGTGCAGGGTGTGCCTCCATTCGTTGTCATCCTCATCCTACCCAACCCAATTCGTGCCTGTGCTCTGCCCAAGCCCCTCTGCCTGCTCAGCCACTCCAGAAAAAGAACTCCTTTTGCCACAGAATGGAGAAGAAGAAGTTCTTAAAGAGGTCCCATCCGGAAGAAACATTAAAAATCAGCTCAGACAAAAAGAAAGACATGGACTGTATAAAGGCAAGGAGAGAAATAAATGGGGAAGGCTCCCCTGCAAGCCTCAGGTGTCTGCAGACCCCGGAGATGCTCAGGTAGGTTGGCCAGGAGAGGAGACAGAGAAGGTGGCACTCAGATCCTGAAGTCATTGACCTCCCAAGGGAACAATTAACCACTGCCATGAACTTCCAAAGTGCTGAGCCCCGGGATTGCCTGGATCCCAGGTAATTGCTTTTCCCTTCTGTTGCCCACTAAAGAGAGTTGAGTGGGAAGGAGCTCCTGCAGGGTAGTGATCAGCTCTTCTGACCCCAACAGGACCCTTCTTAGTTCTGAGAATTTTCCCTGCAGGTTCTCAAGAGCAGCTGGAAAGGAGTGGCTGCATGAATCTCAGTGAGACCCCACTGCCAACATCACAGCAGAGCAGCCCAAAGCATCTTCATCTCAGGCTCCTTTCCAAGGACTAAAATACACTTTTCTCCAGTGATTGATCCGACCTGTCCCGCCCTCAGTTACATCCTTGGAGTCCTCCCCTGCACTCAGTAAAGCACAGCCAAGCCCCAGGGACAGGCACGGCTGTTTCTACAGCCACGGGACTGCCCGAGGTGTCCCCACCTTGGGAGGGCAGAGACTGCTCAACACACCCCCTCACAGCCCAGACACAGGATTCTGAAAATACAGGTGGATCTTAGCACTGGATTGAACAGCAGCTGAGCGAGGAAGACTTTGTTGTAATCCAGTAAAAACTCCGTATCTCACCTCACTTAGTGACATTGTTAACTGACAACCAAGACAGGAGGAGAACTCAGATAAAAAAAAAAAAAAAATCAAACCCCGCTTTTGTGAAATTCATCAAAAGTCACGATGAGAGGAAGTTAAACACTCCTCCATTTATTTTCATTTTCCCCAGGCTTTGTTCCTCCCCTGAATGTTCCACAGCCGGCAGGCAGCTCAACAATCGACTGCCACGTTCAAACCTGGAGCCGCAACAGTTGCGGCTGTGCAACGCCACATCTGCGATTGTTCGCGGGGCTGCATTGTTCCAGCCCGGCTTGGCACTGACCGCCCTCCGCTCGGGTTTTGTGCTCTTAAAAAAACCCCAGAAGCCTTCCAAGTGCTACGATTTTCAGAAGAATGTTACAAGTATTTCATTCCCAACGATCTGTATGACTGCATCTTTGTAGCCACGACAATCGAGTCGGTTTTGCTGTGAAATTGCGTTTCCAAACAAGGCGACCGTTGCTTATCACGCGTTTTTATCTGGTTTATAACCGAGAAGCCGTGAAAGATTGCACACAGAGGGGAGAAAGGGCCCCGAGGACCCGGAGTCTAAGGGTGAGACAAAGGACCCGCCGGACTATGGACTCGAGGGAGTTGCGCTCTGTGGAGCTGGAAAGGCGATCCCGCAGGACAGGGCGGGCACGGGGAAGCAGCAGCACTAATCCCAGTTCCCCAAGTTTCCTCCCATCCTTTCCCCCTCGCCTCGGGCGGCAGGAAAGGCGGAGAGGGGCCAAAGCCACGGGGACGGAGCTTACCTGTGCACTTCCTTTTAAAGGTTTCATAGTCTACCCCTTGGTCTCCAGGGACGATTGTAGAGCCGTTGTACTTAAACGTCACCCTTCGGGGAGGGAAAAGACAAGGGGAATGAAAAATACAGTTAAAAGTCACCTTTCCGGACGGGGGAAAGGAAAGGAAAGGAAAGGAAAGGAAAGGAAAGGAAAGGAAAGGAAAGGAAAGGAAAGGAAAGGAAAGGAA